>PVJI01013299.1:0-48248 GCA_004026765.1 Micronycteris hirsuta
TTTTACTTACATGTGATACATATTTTTTAACTACCTTCAGAAGTACTCAGGCAATAAACATGCTGCTATAAAGAACACTAAAGGTGAAATATTAACAAGGGAGATAGTAATTACGAACCAAATACTTAAGTAAACAGTGAGAGCATTATGTTTAACAAGCATTTGGATAACACCCTTCAGTTTTCACAGTGGTACCTATGATAGTTGCTTTACAGGGATGCTAGGTAAGCACGAACAGTTGAGTGATTGAAAAAAATATAACATTGGCTGTGAATTAAAATTAGTTTCAACATTTCCTAGTAATTTTTAAAAATTTTGTTTTCTCTCATTGTCTCTCTGAATGTGCAAATAATGTTTTCTGTTTGCACGTTATATTTTTGTAGATTATTTCAAACACCAATATATTAGTCAACAAACTTCTTTTTGTTATACACTACGTAAAATGATAATGATGTGTTCAACTACATGTGTTCTAGAGCCAAAATATCTGTGTTGAATCCCAGCCCCACAGGTTAATAGATGTGTAACGTGGGGCCATTTACCTCAGTGTCTTAATTTATGGCTCAGTCTGTAGAATGGGGTAATGATGGTAGTTACCCAAAAGTGTTTTTGTAAGGATTATATTAGTATTTGTAAAACATATATTACCTCTTCAATAAATATGAGCTTTAAAAATTGCCTGGCTGGTGTGGCTCAGTGGATTGAGCGCGGGCTGGGAACCAAGCAGTCCCAGTTCGATTCCCGGTCGGGGCACATGCCTGGGCGGCGGGCTGGATCCCCAGTGGGGGCCATGTGAGAGGCAACCACACATTGCTGTTTCTCTCTCTCTTTCTCCTTCCCCTCTCTCTAAAAATAAATAAATAAAATCTTAAAAAATTTATTCTACAATCTGAAGAATAATGTTTTACTTTTCTGAACATTGTGGAACTGAGAAAATAAAAATTGGGCCAAATTTGAAAATTATATATTATAAAAATACATTGTATTCAACTTCTTAATTATACATAGTAGTAAATATATTAAACACGATTTTAAATTATGTGAAATTAGCATAATACTAAGCAAAACTTTGACAAATACCTGATTACTATTGCAAATTTAAACAGCCTGAAGGGAAAATCAAAATGTAAAGAGGAGGAGGAGGAGGAGGAGGAGGGTTTGGAGGAAGAGGAGGGTGAGGGAGTGCCTTGATAATTGAGCCTTGAAAAATATTAAAGTTACTCTTGTTTTTTAGGTCATGAATATTGTTAATCCGCAAATTGCTCTGGGTGGGGGAGGATTATGCTAATCCTGGGGGAGTGATAAATTATGCCTTTTGGAGCCACAGCAAAGTCTAGCATTGTGTTAAGCACAGAAAGAAGATGAAGGCATTAGCCAAAGATCATATATGCGTCACCCATAGACACTGACAACAGTGTGCTGGTGGCCAAAGGGAAGGGGTGGTGGGGCTGGGCAGTGGTGGGCAAATGGTTGGCAGAAGGGGGATATCTGTAATAGTGTCAACAATAAAAATAAAGTTAAAAAAAGAAAAGATTAGCCCTGGCTGCTGTGGCTCAGTTGGTTTCAGCATTGTCCTGTGAACTGAAGGGGACGGGTTTGATCTCCAGTCAGGGTACATACCTAGCTTGTGAGTTTTGTCCACAGTGGGGGCATGTATGGGAGGCAACCAATGGATGTTTGTTCTGCATCAATATTTCTCTTTCTCTTTCCCCCCATCTGCCCTTCCCTTTCCATCTCCCCATCTCTACTTCTCCCTCTCCCTCCCTCTCCTACTTTCTTCTCCTTTCTCTCCCTCTCTTTCTGAAATCAATAAGTGTATCCTCAAATGAGAATTAAAGAAAAAATAGATTAAATGGTTAAATTTGCTCCAAAGGGGATGGGACAAAAAACAACTAATCAGACTACGACCAGATGGACAGAGTTTAAAATATGGGTATCTTTAACATTTTCAATATGTCCTACAAGACACATTAAACACAAAAGGAAAGATGTTCAGAACACTTGAAACTAGAAGATGTAGGGTTAATGTCTGTAATTGTGTTTATACTGTTTTGGTGAAAATGGTGTGTATCTTTTATTTAAGAAAAACAGGCTAAATCAAGAGAAGATTTATGTGAAACAGAAAGAGAATCCATGTACTTCAAAACCAATGCTGTATGCTATCAGTGTAGCAGTCTGCTTTTCTGTTGGTTATGATATTATTGTAAAAATGAGATATAAATTGGCATACAGTGCTATTGTCTTTCAAATCTAAGCTCTCTCACCTACCTAATTTTCAAAGCTTCCTACCAAGGCATCCACTTCATTTCAGCCAATTGACATTTTAATCTTCCCCCTACCTTCGTGGTTTCACCCCGCTAGAAGCCAATGCCTCTCTGTTTTCCTTTCCTGTGGCAGCGGGCAGTCATTGACTTGGGCTGCAGTGTCAGACAGCCTGGGTTTGGATATGACTCTCTACATGCTACTTAGATAACCTTGGGCATGTTACGTGGCTTCCTGTGATGCAGTTTTCTCAACTTTAAATGGAGGTAATAGTAGATCTTGCTTCATAGAATTGTTGTCGGGATTATATGAGTAAATACATGAAACATGTATAAAAGTTTGCTTAGAAAAAAATTAAGCCCCCCTCATACACACACACACACATACACCTATATACACACATATATATACATGTATCCCAACACACCTTCCTGAGGCCCACCAAAAATATTTTTTCTGATCCAGAGGTTTCTATTGAGACTCAGAATTCATTGAATTGGGGAGTTTGAACCAGCTGTTTTTGTGGGAATGTATGCTTCCTCTCGTTTGGAGAATGAATCACTTTCCCAGAGGGTCTTGACAAGCAGTGAGCCCTCAGTAGCGCTGTCTGTCGGTAGTAACCACTGTTGTAATTCCAAGGAAAGTGACAGAAGTTCTGGTAAAAGTCTTCCTTTTTCTGCAAGCCAGCTTGCCTACATCTGTGTGTGTGTGTGTGTGTGTGTGTGTGTGTGTGTTATGCATATATGAATGATTTTTTAAACATCTTTGGCGTGTGCCGGGAGAACTTCTGGGGTCGTTTCTGTGCTCTCGCAGCCACAATGCTCACATACTCACTTTAGGGATTTCCCATTGTTTTCTTACTTTTACATTTTTAGACTTTTGAGGGTAGAGTATACCA
This sequence comes from Micronycteris hirsuta, assembly GCA_004026765.1. Lineage (NCBI taxonomy): Eukaryota > Metazoa > Chordata > Mammalia > Chiroptera > Phyllostomidae > Micronycteris > Micronycteris hirsuta. Next base: position 3,161 of record PVJI01013299.1, read on the forward strand.
ACTATTGTAGGTATCATTTTGTTTTCCTTTTGCACCACTTGAGAGAGGGTTGAGGACATAATTGCAGTTCCATAAAGAATGTACAGAACACGTCAAAATGTATATACACACATTGGAAAATATGTTCTCCCCAATAACATTAGTGATATTCTAATTTAAACAGAAACACATCTGTTTGTACTTTTAATGTTTGATTAATGTTATCTGTTTCTTTTTACTAATTATTATTAGATTTTGGGACAAAATTAGGTGGCCTTAAAATTAATGATGATGACTGATTTCTTGTTAAACAACATAAAGACAAAAATACTAACTTTACAGGCCATTAAACCTCATCTAGTTACTTTTTCTTCCCTATAGACATTCAGAATCATTAAACATTAATTATTTGGAGAAACTGGTGAAATTCTAATGAAGTCTGAAGTTTAATTAATAATAATGCCCTGATATTGTTTTCTTAGTTTTAATAAGTGAATCATGACAATGTAATATTCTGACAGAGATGAGAGATATATAAGCTTCCTGTATTATCATTGCAACTTTTCTATATATCTACAATTATTCTTAAAAAAAAGTCTATTTTAAAGAAATTAGTAAGGGAGCCGGGCTGGTGTAGCTCAGTGGATTGAGCGCGGGCTGGGAACCAAAAGGTCCCGGTTCAATTCCCAGTCGGGGCACATGCCTGGGTTGCAGGCCAGGTCCCCAGTGAGGGCCATGTGAGAGGCAACCATACATTGCTCTTTCTCCCTTCCTTCTCCTCTCTCTAAAAATAAATAAATAAAATCTTTAAAAAAATTGAGTAAGGAAACAATAATTTATTGGTTGGTGTTAAAAGTGAAAAACTAGCCCGGCTGGTGTAGCTCAGTGGATTGAGCACGGGCTGGGAACCAGAGGGTCCCAGTTCGATTCCTAGTCGGGGCACATGCCTGGGTTGCGGGCCAGGTCCCCAGTGAGGGCCATGTGAGAGGCAACCATACATTGCTCTTTCTCCCTCCCTTCTCCTCTCTTTGAAAATAAATAAATCTTAAAAAAAAAAAAGTGAAAAATTAGAAATAAGCTACTTAAAGATGTTATTTAAAAATCATAAATTTTCAGTGGCATATTAATAAAATATTAAGCACCTGTTAAAATGCCATTGTTAAAAATAAGCTAAGTGCAGAATTCTTCTCATAGTATATTAAGTAAAAAATATATGAACGACAGTATGTTTGCCGTGAAATAAAATAATGAATGCTAATACATAAAAGTGGTCATGCAAGGACAACGGGATTCTGATTTGTTCATCACAGTTTTCTAAATTTCTATAACTTTCCCTCTGGTTAATCAGCAAAAGGGAAAGAGAAGCTCTAAATAGCTTAGTTTATCCACCAGGATGTGAATTAAGCCACGTTAAAAGAAACCAAGTATCTGACAATGACTCCCAAAATAGGGTAACAGTTTTTATCAAACAATTTAGTAGGTGTTTTATTTTAAATATATCCTTCCTTCAGCCAATACCTTATCCTTTAGTCTTAGATACTGAATTTGCTTCATTTTTCTTAATTGAAAATGCTTTCATCTTCCAAATGGTGCCTCATACAAAACTGACTAATTTTACCCATATTCTGATGAATGCTCTGAAAGCCCTGCTCGAAAGCACCTGGGCACCAACATATAGGAAGAGTTGGAGACAGAAGTAAGCTGTGTGCAGGAGAAGGACCACTGTAAAGGGCAGCGGAATCACAGGCACGCAGTGGTTCTGGGATTGAGCTGGAGAAAGCAGTCAGGCCTCCCCTCGCTCCGGGAGCATGGGCGTTCTGGCCTTGTTACGGGTGGCACTTGGGGGTTTATCTGGAGCCTGACTTCCATCGCCACTCTCTCCAGACATCTACAGTTCTCCTCTTTCTGTATCCACAGAGTCTACCTTAAGTTCATCTTCTTATTGTGGTGGTGCAATCTGATCATTTCCCTTTCCTATTCCATTTTCTGATTAATATAGAATAGGAAGATGTTAAGTAACAGCATTTCAACAAATATGAAGATTATAATGGATTATTGATAATCTGCTACATATGGATAAATACTTATGGACATATAATTCTCTTTATTGCATATTTAAAAATGCTTTTGAGTACTTGGAACATAAATGCTACTTCAAAATAAAAACAATATCATTGAAACTAACTTTTCATTGGCAAAACTTTTTCATAGCTTTGAGCATTCCTGGTTGGAAGTGCTCTAGTAGTAAAAGAGGGGATATATCTGTGGTATATATATGTATAACTATGAGGAAATTCTTAACTGAAAGAGGTATGTAATACTTTCATTCCTTGGGGCTGAAGGAAAATGCACATTTAGAAGTAAAGACAGAATCCACTGTACAATTTTCATCACCAAACAATAGGCGAGGCATGTCCTTGGAAATCATGGTGATAGGTTACTTCTTCCTTGGAAGTATTCCATCCTTAAACGTGAATTGAGGTATATTGAATCCCCCTTTTGTTTTAGTGCATAGGTATAACTTGGACAAGATTCAGAAAATAGAAATCGTTCCAGAAGCCCCTTTCAATAGAGAAAATCTTTGATAGGAACTCACCAGTTAAAAAGGGTGTGTGTGAAGGGATCCTTGGAAGATTTTCAACTTTTGATGAGATAGCTCCTTGGATGATTTTCAAGACCTGGAGGGGTCCATAATGAAGAATCACGCTGCTTCCATTAGTGTATTTTTGCTCTTCATGTTTGCAGACAAAGCTGAGAATCTGTCCAATTTCTTCTTTGGCTAAGGTAGTCTTTATTTTAATAGAAAGGCTAGTCAACTTGGCACATTTGCAAATGAGAAGAGCAAATGAAAGCAAGTAACATTTAGACAACTCCAACAGCCAATGGGATATAACTTAGTGTTTGCAACAGCTGCACTTTCTTCCCCCATAGTAGTTTACCAAAAGGAATAATACATTTGGAAAACGGTAAAAAAAATTATGTTTTTTTTATAGCTGTTAAACAGGTGACTTTATGGTTCATGTTGTGAAAGAAATTTAGTTGGAATATGTGTATTTAAAAAAGGAGAATGATGCCTTTATGAAGTTTATACAACTTAATATATCGCTTCTTAAAGTTCTGCAATATATTTAATTACCAATTAGGTTGATGGGAAAGGTAAGTTTTGGGAGTTTCATCAACATTCTCTGATTTGCTCTTAATTTAAAAAACCAGAGAATATCCATTGTATTTTAGTATCAAATATTATTTTGCCTTAAACCTATAAATGTAGTATTACAACATGTACCAGGTGTATTTATTATAATGGTTTCAATAGAGCACTATATTACTAGCATATGGTGAATTTGTTTTATCAGAACTTTGTTACTATGATTGTAATAAGCAATATTGCTTCTCATTAAAACAAAACAATAAGATGGAAAAATCTTGCAGAAGTATAAAGAAAAAAAGTCACACATTTAAGGCTGAATGACATAATTATTGATGTAAAATTACAATGCTCCTTGATATTCTGTGCCCCCCATGTCTCCAGTAAGCTTTAATTTACTATAATGCTTAAAAATAGGTATTTATCTTATAAACAATGATTGGGAAATGGATGTGAATTAATGACCTTAAATAATTTATTGAAACTAGTTATTTTTAATACATAGTAAAATTTAATATACTAGTTAGTGGCATAACAGGTCTTGTAGGGGAAACGAATATTGATATGAGCAGTGCAAGTTTTAAGATCAAATTGTGTTCGGGCCTAATTAAGAATATTGTCTCTGTGATTGATATTAGCTCCCAAGTTCCCATTATCACAGGCAACCAGACCTTTCGTTCTTGCAGCATGCTCAGAATTAAAAGCCATTGCACATGAATGACTAAGTCTGATATCAGTGAGAGATTGGTTTGGTAGGTGTTATGAAGTCATAAATTCAAGGGAGGCAAAAAAAAACCTAAAATACAAAGGCTCAAAACTTTCATTCTTTCAGGAATGCCTTATTTGTTGTTGTTTCGGACCTTTATTTATTAAAGATGAGAGAATGTGACATTGTTATCTTCAAATTGACAGGCAGAAATGTATAATACTTTGAAAAGGCATAAATGAATAAATGACTGAATAGCCTTTAAAAATAAAATAATACACTGTTGATGGATACAGTGGAAGGATAACATTAGCATTTTTCTATGTCATCCAAGACAGTTCAGGTGTTTAGGTTTTTTTATACACTAAGATTTCTAGCATTCGAAAATCCTTTCCGTATGATTTCCTTTCCATATGATTTTCTATTGGTTTCAGGTGTACAACGTAGTGGTTAGATAATAATATACTTTACAAAGTGTTTCCCCGGTATTCCCAGTAGGAAATACTCCAGTATAAATCTCTCTCATACTCCAGTCAAAGCCAGAGAATGTGTGAACGGTATCTTTAACACTACAGTCGGCGAACATCCTTGAACCGAGGATGAGTCCTACACTGTCCATTCCATTACAACTGTGCACACAACTCTGCTCTGGAGTAAAATTCTGGTGGTAGCCTTTAATTCCCAACTTACGATGGCTTTCTATAGGTTCCAAAATGGGGGGAAATATTTCAAAATAATTTAGTCATAAAGAATCTCTGGGGTTCTATTTAACAAAAATTATACGCTGACTTCCATGAAATGGTTTTCCTGTTTAGGTAAGCCACTCAGTCGAAAAATTAAATGGGCCATAAGAGCCTTTTTGCTGCTTTAAATTTCCCCACAATGGCTCCTGTCCTACTTTTCCCAGGGCAATGTAAATTCTTAGACTCAAAAGCCAAAAAAACAAGCAAAAAAATTTTGTGGCTTTAGAAGTTATTGTTGTAAATAATCTGGCTCTGAGGTGGAGTTGAAGCGGAATGCTCCTCTCGCCAGTGGCACAGACGGACAGTTCTGGATGAGATTCTGCCCCCTTGTAGTGGACTGTGATGTACATTTTGATTCCCTGGCATGCCCACGCTAACACCCATCTGTTAAGATGGCATTGTTCCTTTAAAAAAATTAAAAAATGGCTTGTTAGTTTCCAGAAGTCCTGGGTGTCTGGCAAATATATACATTTCTAAAGGTATTTTCCAGAATTAAAAAAAAAAAAAAATCAAGAGTTGAGCTTAGGGTGTTTTCTCCTATGGGATAGTTTCACTGGTAGGCCATTACAAACAGTTCTATCACTAATATATAGTTTTAGGTATAAATATTCTTTATTATGTTTGACATTGGGGAATTTACATGTGGAAAAATTCCACTGAGATCTAGAACTTATATTAACTCATACATAAACAATCCTCATTCATTGCAGCTATTCTCTTTCATGGATACTAATACTTGTCATTCATGTTATTTTTATCAGTTTTAACTGGTATTCCACAGATGGTTTGTTAGAGAGTCGAACATCAGTAGGACTGTTGTGACCAATTCTGAGATGGAAATCCATACGTCATAAACTTGACAGAATAGCGCTGATGGCCGGAGGTGAAAAAGCCCAGAAATGGCTTAAGTTAGAGTCAAACGATGGAAATCCTATGGAGCGCTGGAGTCCACAGGGGGTGACTGGATAATGTGGTTACTGAAAAGAAGACATCCCGTTGCTTAGCTACAGGATTCTGGGTGGCAGCTCTTTTCCCTCTCACATTTCCTGGTGTTTTGTTTTTGTAAATGGAGTTTCCTGTAAATGAGAGTGTCTGCATGCAGATGTCCACATTGCAATTATTTTGATTTTTAAAATGAAGCAATATTAGAGGAAGAAAAGAAACTGGGAGATGTAAAATTTGGAGAGGAGGCTTCTCTTTCTGCTTCACTGTTTAAGGAGATTAAAACAAGTAATATAATACATTGTAGAAACTTCCAGTTTTGGTATATATTTTATAATGTACAGCATTTTAAGTTATAGCACTATAATCAAATATTTTTATCTCTTTAAGAAAAATAGCTATATATTGAAAACACAAACACTTGTTGCATATACATGTATCAAAAAACATCGCCGTCCCATCTACCTGATCTATTTCAAATATTTTATATATATTCATGCATATATTTGTATATTTTACCTTGGACTTAAATTCTTTGTTTTTTTAAATTTTGTATGCTGTTTTCTATATTAAATTCTTTAGAACTAAGGTAAAATAGAGGTTCCAAATAATATTCTATAACTAACATACCATATCTGCAAAAATCATCATCATAATTTCATTAAATAATATGTTTATTTTCTAGTAGGAAAAGATTATTGAGTTGTTAGAGTTAAAATAATAAAGCACTACTTTATACATTTCCATAGAAAAGGTATTTAGTTATTTTTAGAAACATATTGGTAAGAAAGTTGTGAAGTCAATTCCAAAGTTTATAAAATGTATAATTCCATAAAGTTAGTAAGGAAAGGTCAAAAGAATAATGTGATTCTCATAGCTTTTAGATTTCTTTCATTTTGGGACAGAGTAAAGCCCTAATGCCTTTGTAAATACATATATATACACACACACATATATATTTCTGTTGATTATGTATGGCACTGGATGAAGAGCGTTAAAACAACGGTGAAAGAAACTCATGGTTAAAAATGCCAAGGAAGCTTTGCATGATAGATCTAAAGCATGCGATGAGAATGTAGTTACTTCTCTGTAAAACCACAAAATGTGAACTTCATAATTGATTTAGCTATAAAAAATTAAAATTTTCAAAACTCCCAGAACAAAAAATAAAACCCAAACTTAAATTACAAGTAGTAATTAGTCATTTCCTGAGCAGTAGAACTTAGTGCGAAAACGAGAAAGGATGAAAGGAATTGAGGAATAGGAAAGAAACCTGAAATTGGCATCTTGACATCACCAGTGTCCCCACTTGATTTAAGATGCTGGTTCTATGTGACTTTGTTGCATGCATCTTTGAAACCAAAGAAAGTAAGAAATCTTCTTTGCAAATAAAGAAAAATAATTTTGAGTGAGATTAATTGTGGAAGAAAAGGACAACAGTCAAGAGATTAAATTGACATTGCTGGGGAATAGCCTAAGTATTATTGGATAAAGGCCCCGTTTTAAATAAAATAATAAGCAAATATTTTCAGGAAGAAAGTTATATACATATATATGTATATTTGTGGGCACATATGTAAATACATGTATATGTATATAGTAAGGAATTCAGGCAATGTGGGTAACTAAAAAGAATAATACAGACATTTAACACTGACTCTTCATCCATAAATAAACACTATTAAGATTTATTGTCCCAGTCTTTTTTTAAAATTTCACCTTTAAATTATAGTTTACATTCAACATTATTTTGTATTAGTTTCAGATGTATAACATAGTGGTTAGACAATGATACACTTTACCAAGTGTTTTCCCAGTACCTACCTGGCACCATCCACAGTAATCAGAAAATTACTGAAGATTTTCCCTATGTTATACTTTACATCCCCATGACTATTTTATAACTACCAGTTTGTATTTCTTAATCCTTCACCTTTTTCATCCAGTTCACCAACCCCTCTTGCAATCATCAGTCTGTTCTGTGAATCTATGAGTCTGTTTCAATTTTGTTTGTTCATGTATTTTGTTCTTTAGATTTCACATACAAATGAGATCTTGTGGTATTTGTCTTTCTCTGACTGACTTGTTTCACTTAGTGTAATACCCTCTAGGTCCATCCATGCTGTTATAAATTTATTAATATTTCATGGTTTAATAATATTCTACTGTACATTTGTACCACCACTATTTTAGCCACATGTCTACTGATGAGCACTTGAGGTGCTTCCATATATTGATTATTGTAAATAATGCTTCAGTGAACATAGGGTTGCATATATATTTTGGAATTCGTGTTTTGGATTTCTTGGGTATATACTCATAAGTGGAATCTCTAGGTCATAGGCACTTTCATTTCTAAATTTATGAGGAACCTCCATACTGTTTTCCATAGCGGCTGCACCCATCTGCGTTCCTACCAACGGTGCGCAAGGGTTCCCTATTCTCATCCTCACCAACACTTGTTTGTGGATTTATTGATGATAGCCATCGTGATAGGTGTGGGTTGATATCTCATTGTGATTTTAATTTGCATTTTTATGATGATTACCAACACTGAGCATTGTTTCATGTACCCGTTGCCCACCTGTATGTCCTCTTTGGATACGTATCTTTCAGGTTCTCTGCACATTGTTTAATTGGATTCTTTTGGTGTTAAGTTGTATGAATTCTTTATAAAGTTTGGATATTAACCCATTATCAGATGTATCACTAGTGGATATCTCCTTCCATTCACTAGTTTTTCTCTTTATTTTATTGATTTCCCTTGCTGTGGGAAATGTTTTTAGTTTGATGGACTCCCATTTGTTTATTTTTTTCATTTCCCTTGCCCAAGAAGATATATCAGGAAACATACTGCTAAGAGAAATGTCAGAAATTTAACTGCCTATGTTTCCTTTTAGGAGTTTTATGGTTTCAAGTCACACATTTAAGTTTTTAATCCATTTTGAGTTTATTGTTGTGCATGGTGTAAGAAGGTGGTCTAGTTTCTTCCTCCTTCCCTCCCCTCCTTCCTTCCTTTCTTCTTTCCTTCCTTCTGTTTTCTGTTGCTTTTTCTTTTTATTCTGTTGCAGGCATCTGTCTAATTTTCCCAACACAATTTACTGGATGGGCTGTCTTTACCCCTCTGCATATTCTTGCCTACTTTTTTATAGATTATTGACCATATAGACATAGGGCTTTTTCTGAGCTCTCTAGTATATTCCATTGATCTACATGTCTGTTTTTATGCCATTACCATGATCTTTTTATTACCACGGCCCTGTATTATAGCTTGAGATCAAGTAGTGTTATACTCCCATTTTGCTCTTCTTTCTCAAGATTGCCACGGCTCTTCAAGGTCTTTCGTGGTTCCATATAAATTTTTGGATTATGTCTTCTAGTTCGGTGAGATACACCATAACTATTTTGATAGGAGTTGTGTTGAAGCTATAGATTGCTTTGGGTAGTATGGACTTTTTAATGATGTTAATTCTTGCTATGTAAGAGCACAATATATGCTTCCATTTATTTGTATCTTTTTCAATTACTTTTTTAGTGTCTTATAATTTTCTGAGTACAGGTCTTTTACCTCCTTGGTTGAATTTATTTCTTGGTATTTTATTTATTTTTTTGATGTACTCGTGAATTGTTTTATTACTTTCCTTTTCTAATCATTTATTATTGGTGTATAAATATGCAATTGATGTTTTTATTATGTATTAGCAAGTTTCTTTATTTCTTCTAGTCTTTACTTTCTCTTTAATGTACACGCTCTTAAAACATATGTATAACATTTTGCTTTTCATTTAACATACTTAACTATTTATCTTGACATTTAATATTCTAATATATTAATGTCTAAATACTCTACTTAAGAATGTCAATTATTTCTGCCTAATTAAATCCAAAGATAATAGAAATATACATATTCTCAGTATCTTGTAACTTTTTCCACTTTTTGCATTTAATGTTATGATTATCTGGTTCTGTGAAGGCAGTGACAACAGCATCTGTATTTTATTTGAAAATAGCTTTGAAATTTGCTGCTTAGAATCTGTTGGATGCAGAGTTCAAAACACTGCTTATAAGGATTCTTAAAGAATAGCCCTGGCTGGCATAGCTCAGTGCATTGAGTGCAGGCTACGAACCTAAGTGTTGCCGGTTCGATTCCCAGTCAGGGCATATGCCCGGGTTGTGGGTCAGGTCCTCAGTAGGGGATGTATGAGAGACAACAACACATTGATATTTCTCTCTCTCTCTCTTTGTCTTTCCCTTCCCCTCTCTCTGAAAATAAATAAATAAATAAATAAAATCTTTAAAAAAAGAACTTTAGGAGGACCTCAACAGAACAAAAGAGATCAGTCAGAAACAAAAGATACACTAATTGAAATAAAGAATAATTTACAGGGAAACAATAGTAGAGGGGGTGAGGCCAAGAATAAAATCAATGATTTGGTACATAGGAAGCAAAAAACAAGCAATCAGAACAACAAGAAGGAAAAGAATGCAAAAAAAATGAGGAAAGTCTAAGCAGCCTTTGGGACCACTTCAAGCTTTCCAACATTCACATCATAGGGGTGCCAGAAGGAAAAGAGAAATAGCAGGAAATTGGAAATCTATCTGAAAAAATAATAAAAGAAAACTTCCCTAATTTGGTGAAGGAAATAAACATGCAAGTCTAGGAAGCACAGAAAGTCCCAAACAAGATGGATGCAAAGAGGCCTACTCTAAGAACCATCATAATTAAATACTAAAGGTAAAGATAAAGAGACAATTTTAAAAGCATTGAGAGAAAAAAGTTAATTACCTACAGTGGAGTTCCCATAAGACTGTCAGCTGATTTCTCAAAAGAAACTTTGCAGGCTAGAAGAGAACAGCAAGAAATATTCAAAGTTATGAAAAGCAGGGGCCTACAGCCAAGATTACTCTACTCAGAAAGCTATCATTTAGAATGGAAGGGTAGATAAAGAGCTTTCCAGACAAGGAAAAAAACTAAAGAAGTTCATTATCACTAAACCATTATTATATGAAATGTTAAAGGGACTTATTTAGGAAAAAAGATTAAAACTATGAACACTAAAATGGCAATACGTACACATCTATCAACAACTGAATCTAAAAAAAAAAACAAACTAAGCAAACAAGAAGAACAGAGATAGAATCATAGATATGGAGAGAATTTTGATGGTTGCTAGATGGGAGGAGGATGTGGAGCAAAGGGTGAAGAGGTAGGGGGATTAAGAAGTACAAATAGGTAATTACAGAATTACCATGAGAGTGTAAAGTACAATATAGGAAATGGAGTAGCCAAAGAACTCATATGGGTGACCCATGGACATGAACAACGGTGGGGGGATTGCCTGAAAGAGTAGGGGTATGCTGGGTGGAGGGCAGCAAAGGCGGAAATATTGGGACAACTGTAATGGCATAATCAATAAAATATAATTTAAAAAAAGAAGTAAAGAGACCTTAAAATGCAGTGTATTAAAACTTGGGTCTTATTTTCAAATGTTATAAACATTCTTACTTAATGCAGACTTTTTTTTTCCATATAACTTGACTTGGTAAATTTGCATAACTAACGAAAGACAAATAGCTTACAACACAGCTTCCTATACTCTAGGTATTTCTAGAAATGTCTTTGGGCCTCTTTATGCTGAATATTATTTATAAATTATCATTGCTCTTTTCTCTTTCTAGCCCACACTTACACTGTAGGCTCAGTTAAAATTGCCTGCATACCCAATGCATGTCATCTGTACATCTTATTGGAAAAGCACCCAACCTGGTGTGGTAATGACAGTGTTTCTTTCCAGTTACTTCCTCCAAACAGCAATATGAGGTATAAGGTTCCTTCTGGGGTGTCTTTGTGGAAAAAAATCAAGGTCTTTATTTATCTTTGAGTTGTATTAATACCATCAAAAACATTGCAAAAACAGAAATCAACAATAACTACTACAGTGTGAATTGTAATACAGTTTTCATCAATAGGCTAAAAATATTATACTTTTTAATTTAAAAAATGTTTGAAACAAGTGTTTGCAAATTGCATTTGCATGAATAATAATTCCATAGGATTTTAGCATCAGAAGAGATCATTGCTTATGCAAGAGGTTTTACTTTGGACTCACCCATTATGTGTAATATTTTTAAAATGCTTAAAGAAGGTACATTTATGGTATTACACATATAAATGAGAATCTCTTAATCTGACTCTTTTATTTGTAGGCTATAATTAATATAAATCAAAATATAATAAAGCTATGTAGAAAAAATCATTAAGATGAGATTTAAAGAGTGAAGGCCAAGTAGCCTGTGTATTGAAAAGAGAATGCTTTTTAAACTTTCTGGTTCCCACCATAGAAAGCCTTTAACAGGTTATGAGAGAGGGACCATGAACAAACACTATCAGTCTCTGTCTCTTTCTGTTTTCTCATGAGATTTAAAAATTATTATTATTATAAGATATACATATTGTAGTCCCTAGAACTTTTCTATCCTTTTAAAATGTCAAACGTAAACTTTCATTAATGCCTTGGATCTTTTTAAAGTAAGAAATATTCATCATTATAAAAAACTGTTTTCCTCATATGTTACAGATTAAGATTAAGATATATTGAGATGTCCAATCTATGGTAGACCAGATAATTTCAGCAGACAATAGCATTCTGGTCCCAATGTATTTATACCTTATTCTTTCACAGTAGCACACAACAAATGAAGAGATTTTAGTCAACATGGAAAAATTCTTTCCAAACTCAGACAGCTGGTCTGAATAATTTATTCACTTTTTATTTAAGCAACTTGCTTTCCTTTTTTCTCATTTATTGTTTCTATTTTAAAAGTGACAACACCCCATGTCCAGGTTGAGAAACACAAATCTGAATCCCATAGCAGAGGGAAGTATGGCATAAAACAAATATGTGTTTGTATATAACAAATGAGAAGGAATTAAATGTTAATAAACTAAAGGGTAAAACGACACAGCAGAAAGGAAGAAGGAGCTTATACCCTTTGCAACAGCATGGATGGAACTGGAGAGCATTATTCTAAGTGAAGTAAGCCAGGCAGTGAGGGACAAATACCATATGATCTCACCTTTAACTGGATCATAATCAACAAAAGCAGAAAGCAAGCAAAACATAACCAGAGACATTGAAATTAAGAACAGTCTAACAATAGCCGGGAGGGGAGGAGGGGACAATGGGGAGGAGGGTTTTCAGGAATCACGGTAGAGGACACATGGTCAGAGCTAAGGGGGAGGAGGGAGGCTGGGGGGGAGGAGGGGTTGGAAGGGAAGGGAGGAGCAGAGGGGAGAGGATGCAAATAACTATAATTGAACAACAATAAAGTAATTATTTAAAAAAAATAAACTAAAGGGTAAAATTAAATGTCTATAGAGAGAACCAACACTACCGTACTATACAGGATACACATCCAACGAAAGGACTATCTGCTTGTTTTGCTGTGTCAGCTCAAGGCTGGATATTTTTACTTTGTTTCTTTTTTAAATAAGGTGACAAACAAAAAGTAAAAGATGCAGTGATATTAAGATACATGCCTTTTTCTTAGTTTGCTTGGAAAATATGTTTTATAGCTCTATCCATGACAATTTGGGAAGGCCCTTAGCTCCGTGCTGAATGCAGCTCCCCTGAGCATCTGTTGGTTTTAAGTCTCTGTTGGAGTGGACTTATGTCTGGTGCTATGACAGACTATCCCACTCAAGTGATCATTCTGCCTCCCTCACTATTATTTCAAGTGGATAATTCATTCTTCACTTTCCATCTGAAAACATTGATGCAGAGTTGCACACGCAAAGAATAGCAACAAGGCTGCTTTTCAATGAACCCAGGGCTCTTTCGATATATACAATGTGGACAAAACACAATGAAATCTTTTCTTTTAAGGCTCATAATTTGTCTAACAGTCACTTGTCTTTCCAGAGCATTCGCGTCCGTGCAGAAATAGGTGTTTAGGCTTTCATAATGATGGTTTTGAAGGCTGCCACTCATGTGGTGAAGATATTCTTACAAACACTTTATTCTACCCCCTTTCACGCCACTGCCTCAAGTTTTATAATATCACAGCTTGAACATATCAGGGTATGTAGTCTAACTAAGGTGAGGTAGGATGGTGGTGGGAGGGAGCACAGACTTTGAATCAGACCATCTTGATATGAATCTCAGAACTAGGACTTACTAGCCTTTGAATCTCATGTGAGTTAGTTACCCTCTCTAAGCTCCAGTTTTTTCTTCAACGAAGTAGAATAATAGTGCTCAACACATAGAGTTGAATAAAATAAAATGTATGAATTTCTTGACCTGGTACCTGGCACAGAGTAAGCACGTAATAAATTTTATTTCACTAAGATATTGTCTGGAGAAATGAAACATGAGCTCCCACAAAAACTCTCATATTAGAAGTAGCTTTCCCATAGTTTCAGATTCAAATTTAGGTTGCTCTGGACAATCTATCCTCTTTCTCTTTTGTTTCTGTCTTTCTGTATTTATATACTTGCATATACATATATACAAATAACTATTATCTATCTATCTATCTATTTATCTATCCAGCCATCATCTATCTACTGTTTTCTTTAGCTTGCTAGAGAAAATTCCATGACTTCACAGAACTTGGATTTATAAGATTGTTCAAAGAACCATGGTGATAATATTGGGGTAAGGAGAGAGAAAAAAAGGGAATGGTGTAAAATCAACCTATCATGTAATCACAGCAATGGAGTGCGGTAATGAAAGTTGTATATGAAACGTATTATTCTGTCTTGTTCCTGGAAAGCTTTGCTTTTTCTGTAAGAACTTAATATCATCCCGGAAAATATTCTTCCTCAGTCTCCCTTGTTAATGTATTCCCTTGTTGCACATACAATAAAGGTACAATAGTTTAATAAAACAAAGAGTGACTTGACATTGCCAGCTCTCAGTTGTTTGTGTTCACCTGTGACATTTACAAGTGAAGACATACAGAGCCTGCTTTTGTTTCCTGGATAATCGCTCAGGTGTTAAAGAAGTTGATTCAATTTTAAATGGCATGATTTTCTCAAGCCTCAGCAAAGTAATTGATGGATTTTTCTTCTTTTTCCAGAGCTCAAATATACACACTGCAAAATCATGTCTAACTGTTTAATTTCCAAGACTGAAAATACTGGATTTAAAGCTTAGGTTTTAGTTTAGGTTTATTCTTAGTATTCAACCCTGTCTAAACTTTCACAGGCAAATCGGAAATGAAACACAACTAAAACTAAACCAAGTTTTTTTTTTTTTTCCACCTGCAAAGGGACCTTAATATTTCATTTTGTGTTTTTAGACTGAATCTAATGAAACGTGATGTTATACAGATTCCTTGTGTCAGTTATTCCCTGTATGGCCTCTAAACTGATCTGTGCATTCAATGTGAAGCTTCATTAAGGATCAAGCCAGTAGTCTTTAAAAAGTACAGGGTTTTGGTGATAGACAGATGGTGGCTTTCATGATGTCAGGAAGTGTCAGATATTATGGTTGGCTGCGGAATGGTGGCTACTATCCAAACAGATTGGGAAACAGACAGAAAGAGCAAGAACACCATTTGTTTTATTTAGATACATTGTGAACAGAAGGAAGCAAGACAGAGCATACTTTTACACATCTTTTTTCCACTCCTTGTGAAAACAGTTTAGGATTTGTTATGTTATATTAGCCCTTTCATTATGCAAAAACATGTGAAAGCCATCTCAGAAATGCTGGTAAAAGAATTTGTCTCATTGTGATTTTCTATGAAGTTCATTTATTTTTATTTTTAGGGAGTGTGATTAAAAAAAAAAAAAAAAAAAAAAAACCTCAACTTCCTCTCATTGGAAATCCAGCACTGAATACTCGAAGTAGAACTGATATAAGACCTTCCGTTGTGCTATACCTTTGAGAGAGAATGGAGCATTAATTTCATAACTCAAATGAAGAACTGACTCAGAGAATCTTAGTCCTTCTACTGAAGGTGCTTCTCGAAGAACTGTAGATCTATTTCTGTAAGGATTGAATTCAAACTGGCAGCCAGAGGGCAGTATCAGCTCCAGACAAGTTTGCTGTGCCCTTCCAGTTATAGGATTAAAGCTAAGGATTCATCTAGCTCTATACCTAAGTAGAAGCCCCTGTAATATATCAGGGGAGGGTCTTCTTGGTTTCAATCTAAAAGAACATGGAAGTTTTCTAGCATATTCAACAGAATTAATACTTTTAAACTTCCTTTTATGCAACTTATCTATATTCATCTGTTACCATAGTCTTTAATGACTCTATCCCGGGGGAGGTAAAAAAAAAATACATTTTGGCTTTTTTTTTTGCCTTTTATTTTATTTATTTTTTAATTACTTCATTGTTGTTCAATTACAGTTGGCTGCATCCTCTCCCCTCCACTCCCCTCCTCCCACCCCTTGTTTTGGCATTTTTGATGGATTAGAGATCTAATAGCATAATCTGCTCTATGTTGTGTCCCCAAATTATGGTGAATGTACTGGAAACTTAGTCCCTAATGTAACCCCTCATATATTTGAATATGAGGGACCATACTAAAATCCTAAATAACTGAGGAAGGATATGTTACCAAAGAAACCAATAGTCTTGGGTTACACAGAATCCAAGGATTTGGGACTGGGAGAGCTCTGAGAAGCCATGCTAGACTAGCCGGCTTCACACTGTGCTTCCCAAAGTCCCGAAGTCTCACAGACATGCCTTCGGGGCTGCTGTGGGGGGCAGGGCGTAGGGCCTTAGCAAGAGGTCAGGACTCGTCCTGCTATCTCTGCTTCATCTAAACAGCCTGATAAATGAGAAGCCTTTCCAGCCTAGGGACAAAAAGAGGCTGGAATTTTGACTTAAAGGACAAACATTCCTTTAATAGAAAAGTGTAAAGCATTTGGCTTGGGCTGAGAGTTGGGGATGATTGCATTTTAATTGCTCTAAGCTCAAACAAGAGTCAAATCCAGAGAGAGGTATGGGGTAACTATGATAAAGTTAGATGGACCCCATTCACCTACCCCCTTTTCTTCCTCATAACCGGCTATAGTTTGAGTCCTGATGTGACCAAAATACCCAGAGGCTTTAAAGAAGTAGGAGGTTATGAAAATAATAAGAAATCTTAGCCACCATTTCAGTATTGCTCCTACCATGCCCCACCCTCAGCCAAAAACAAAACAAAACAACCAAAAAACAGTAACACTGCACAGGTAGTAGTTTGGCCAACAATGTCTAAAGCAGTAGAGACACCTGTTTTGAAAATGAGCAAATCCACAGTGGCATAAGTGTTACTGTGAATTATTTTTTTTAATTAGATTTATTGGGGTGACATTGCTTGATAAGATTATATAGGTTTTATGTGTATATTTCTATGATATATCATATGTATATTGCATTACACTGTATGCCCACCACCCAAAGTCAAGTCTTCTTCTGTCACCACATATTTGACCCCCTTCACCCTTTACTACCCCCAAACCCCCTTCCTTCTAGTAACTGCCACCATGCTGTTGTCTGTGTCTATGAGTTTTTGTTTTTTTGTTGTTGTTGTTGCTTTCAATTTCATATCCCACAGATGATTAAAATCATATGGTTCTTTATTGGGTTGTGTTGAAATTACAATGTACATGCTGAGTAATGGTTCATGATTGTCAGTCATCCGTTCATTAAAATGAAATAAAAACTCTCAAATGCTTTCTTTTGTTTGTTGAGACAAGCTCACAGGAGAGAAAATCCTGAGACAATCCCCTGATAGAAGGCTCCTCCGTGGATTGTGAGTAGGGACTGGAGTGGACAGAAGAGAAAGGTAACACAGACCATTCGTGCTAAACGCACCTCTGACTCAAGAGATAGTGAATTTCATACAACTTCTACAAAGTTTTGGTTTATGCAGTAAATTTTTTCACCTGGTATAAAATTAACTTTTGTTCTAGCTTGGAAAGAATCTAAACCACTTGACAGGTTAACATTATGTTTCTCCAGGGCCTGCTTTAATATCAGCTCTGGTTAGGACTCGTCAACTGTTGAAAGAACGCGTGTCTGGAGAAATGCAACATTTGAATAGTTCATGAAGCTATTCATTTATATCATGGAATTAATATCTGGAGTCACCTCAAATCTCACTTGGACTTCCCGAGGTGGTACACATTGTGTGTTACCAGAAGGAAAAGCATTTGATAGACCGTGTATTGTTCAAATGTTATTTCATTATTAAGTTCCAAGTGACTACGTGGAGAGTTGCATGTCAATTAAAATTGCACTGCTTAACAGTTCGACTTAGAAAGGAGTTGGGACTTTTAAAAAATGTAGTTTTCTATGAAGTTTTTTTTTTAATAGAATGTGATTAAAAAATTTCTCTCAGAAATACTGAATGCTTGAAAGGGAGTAACCTCATTTTAAGTTTGCAAAAAAATCAGTTTTTTTTTTCCTGACTGATATGAAAAAAAAAAAAGTGGACAGAATTACTTTCCCAAGTTCATTGGTGTTAGATTAATGGGTTAAGCTCAGTGCTGTTAACTTCTGACCCAGATAATTTTGTCAAGATCACATGGGTAATTTAGTTACCATCTCAACTTCAATCAATGTATACACATGCACTGGTTTAAAACAACAGTTTAAAACGTAGGGTGTGGAATCACATGCCTACCTAATAGTGTCATGAAACTGTTTAGTTTCATATTTTATATGTATAAATATGTATAAAATATGCATATATTATACACATTATACATGTTTTATTTATATACATTATATTTATATATTTATTTATATTTATATATTATTCTATAATATGTAATATATATTATTTTTGTTTTATTTTTATGACACCAGCTGCTTCTTGAATTCCTTTTGACTTCAAACACAGAATTTGTTCCTTTTGTGGGAGAAAGGGAGAATTATAGTTGCTGACTATTTCATATTTGGATTCTCCCACTCTCTGATATGGAGAGCTGAACCACAGTAAAATTGAGAAGAAAAAAAAAACAACTCTGAAATCTCTTCACATTAAGGTAATATGCAGAGATAACATGTGAACTCTACCAGGGAGAAAGAAAAAAAACTACATTCTTGCCTTACAAAGAAAGCCCAAATTGACATATTTACTCATTTCCTTCTAGTCTATTTCAGTGTTTGACCAAAGAGTTTTATTTAATTTAGTTATATCATATATAACTAAATTAAATAAAACTTCTCTAATATTCAATTTCCCCATGATTTTACATTTCTTTTATAGACAGACAAAAGTATTTAAAGTAAGAAAAATAAGAAAGTCAGTACGGTAGCCCTTTCCTAGGTAGGCTTGAGAGTAGGAGAATAAGAACCCATGAGACTATTTGGGACAGAGACTCTGAATAGAAAGCCAGGGAGAGCGATGCTCAAACCGTAACCTGCCTGTGATTAAGAGCTGAAGTGATGTCAGAAGTATCCCTCTTCCTTGTCGGCATTCGAGTTGGCTCCCTTCCTACACACCCACAAAATGACTCTATTTCTAGAATAACTCATAATCGTCTCATTGAATTGGATTGACACTGATTAACTCGTAGACAGGAAGAGAACAGGCTTACTAACTGGGCTTATTTCACATATCCACCTCCTGGATTCTAGGGGTGAAGTCTATTTCATCTAAAGGGCATGGCTGAGAATGGAATGAAAAGTTTACCAAAATCAAAGTTCAGATAGATTTGCCGCAAGAAGAGGGAGTAGGATGCTGGGACTAAAACAAACGAATTCCTCTAGGGATTTTATGACAATGCATTCTCCTTAATGTGTTTCTGCCTCATCTAGATACCTCTTTGTGTGTCTTTTCTTGTGCTTACTCAGTTTCATCACTCAAATGGTTTCAATCCTTAGGTGACAGCTTATCTTTTCTTTCTCTTTCTTTCTTTCTAAATATATTTTATTGTATTTATACCAATATCATTTAGTCCCCTTATAGCCCCTTCCCCCTGTAACACTACAGTTATCCATGTCCATGAGTCCTTTTTCTATTTTGCTCAATCCCTCCACCCCTAACCCACCCCCCCACTCACCTATAGCTATCATTGCTCTCTATGAGCCTTTCTCTATTTTGCTTGTTAGTTCAGTTTGTTCATTAGATTCCATATATGAATGAAATCATATGGTATTTGTCTTTCTTCTTGAGTCTTCTCACTATACCCCTTAGGGAATGTGATCCACTTTGAATACTGAAATCAGCACATATATTTGTTGATACTTACAAAGCCTTTATTCCTATCCCAGCTTTCTCTCTTAAGAATGAGGCCTTCATGTCTGCATATCTATCAGACTATTTAAATGTCTTACCTAAAACTTCACAATCCCATAGTGAAAGTCTTAACTACCCTATGAACCTGTAATTTTTCTTTTCACTTTTTCTTAGGGAATGTCACCTCCTCTCCTATTCTTTTTTGCCCAGTACATTTTAAGTTCTCTTCCTCATTATTCTTTAATAACATCAATGTCTCTCTCCCCTGCCACTATCATCTTGCCTGCATTGCAGAACTGGTTTTCCAGCAGACTCAGCTGAGTGCTACCTTGACCCACCGTTCCCTCCTGCCAAAGTTAACTTCCTAAAGTCTGATCAGGTCAATTCCTTACTCCTAACCCACAAATGAGTTCTCCATTGCTTTCAGGGTGAGACCTATTAATGCTGTTTACAAAGCACCTTTATGCTCTAGTCTCCCTTTAGTTCTCTAGCATCATCTCTCATTACCCAGGCCCTGAATTATTAGGCCAAACACAGAAACTTGCAGTGGCTTCAATGTACTATTTTTTCTTTCATCATCTCCAAGCATCTGCATACATTATCACCTCTATCTGGCAGAGCCATATTTTAGCTCAATTATTTTATATTTCAAGGTCATTTCCTATGGATGAGCTTTTCCAGTGATCTCCCACGTGTACTCCAAGGACTAGGTTATATGCTTCCACGCTCCTCACCCATTGTAGAGTTTTGCACTCTGCTTGGAAATTCCTTTCTCACTTGACTCTGGTCCCCTGGACTAAAAAAAATTTTGAGGATAGGAACCATGCCTTAGTCTCAGTTGTATTTCTAGCCCCTTAAGATACTGTCTGGTGCTTGTCTCCCAAAATAATGTTTGTGTGCATGAAAGCAATTCTTCCCACCCCAAATAACCCTCATAGCCACGGGAAAGTGTAGCTTCTTAAGTTCATACAATCAGTGTCTTAATATGAATGTGGCTGTAGGCAAGTATTTTAGCTTTATAATAGCCTGACTAGGCTATTACATTTCTCTGCAGATTTTGGGGGCGAAGTCAATCAGAGGGTCCTGCTGAAGAAGATTGTGTTCCTTTATCTCCAGGAGTTTATTGGTATCAAATGAGATACTTAAAAAATAAACTATATAAGATCAGCTCAATAATGACAGATTGATTAGTTTTCATCTCTGAAGGGAGTTGATAGCCTAACATGAGGGCAGAAATCATTACCTTCAGTTGGTCATTAATCCCTATGAAACATCCTTTCCTACAGTAGTAATTGCTCTTATAAATTGAAAAGTGGAAATATATTTATGCAAGGCTGAACATTTCTGTTTTCTGCCATTTCAGTTGTATGTACAAAGTATTTCTAGAGACTTAATGTTCTATACTTAGGCTTCTCAGATTGCTCAATACATGTCTCCACACTCAGCTTACATAGTGGATGAGATTTTCTCCATCACTTCTAACCCTCTGATCAAAGCAACAATCAAAGCCCATTTTGTGTGAATGCTGTTCTGAAGATCATTTGTACATTTTTTCAAAAGCCGATCTGCCTTATTACAACAAACTCGCTTTAAATGTCTGGTTTCCCATTGACATATCATGGGGCTTTCTTGTAAGAGGATTTTTTATTCTTATGGAGGCAAAGCTATACAGTGAGGGGAAAAAACCTCATATTCTAAACCAAACATTTACCTGCTAGTTTGAAGAGCATTTTGTTTACTTGTTTTAAAACTGTTTTTTTTTTATTTTCTATTATAGTTGACACACAAAATTATGTTAGTTTCAGGTGTACAACATAGTGATTAGACATTTACATGACTTACAAAGTATACACCCCATAAGAGTAGTACACATCTGACCCTGTCATAGTTATATTATTGACTATACTTCCTAAGCTGTACTTCATATTCCTGTGACTAAATTTATAACTGGGTGATTTGCACGTCTTAATCCCTTCATCTTTTTTACCTCTACCCTCCTCCCCAAATCTGGCAGTCATCAACTTATTCTCTGTATCTATGAGTTTGATTTGTTTGTTCATTTATTTTTTTTATTTTTTTTAAAGATTTTATTTATTTATTTTCAGAGAGAGGAGAAGGGAGGGAGAAAGAGCAATGTACGGTTGCCTCTCACATGGCCCTCAGTGGGGACCTGGCCCGCAACCCAGGCATGTGCCCCGACTGGGAATCGAACCGGGACCCTCTGGTTCCCAGCCCGTGCTCAATCCACTGAGCTACACCAGCCGGGCTGTTTGTTCATTTATTTTGTTTTCTACATTCCATATATAAGTAAAATCATATGGTATTTGTCTTTCTCTGTTTGACTTATTTCACTCAGCATACACACTTTATTTCTATCCATGTTGTTGTAAAGGGCAGGGTTTCATTCTTTTTATGGCTGAGTAATATCTTACTGAATATGTGTACTACTTCTCTATCCTTTGGACTGTCAGGGGACACTTAGGTTGCATCCATATCTTGGCTATTGTAAATAATGCTGCAATAAACATGCTTATGTCATTAGGCTTATATGCTTATATGCTTAATGCTTAAGGGATGCTTATATCATTTTGAATTAGTGTTTTGTATTCTTCTGATAAATACCAAGAAGTGGAATTACTGCATTATATGGGAATTCTATTTTTAATTTTTTGAGGAAACTCCAACTGCTTTCCATAAAGTCTACACTAATTTACAATTCCACTAACAGTGCATGAGGGTTCCCTTTACTCCACATCCTCACCAGCACTTGCTGTTTGTTGATTTATTGATGATAGCCATTCTGATGGGTGTAAGGTAATACCTCATTGTGGCTTTAATTTGCGTGTCTCTGATGATTAGTGATATTGAACATCTTTTCATATGTCTATTGGCCACCTGTATGTCCTCTTTGGAGAAATGCTTATTCAGGCACTCTGCCCTTTTTTTCCCCTAAAAAACATTGATTTTTTATTTATAAAAACAATGTAATGGTGATTTATATAAATGAATATATATAATGAAATTAACAGGTGCATGTTTAAGGGACTATCCTAAAATTGATGACTTAAAATATTAGGGTTTCCACAGACATACCAGGTTTTCTTTTTTGTGTAATGGCGAATAACTGAAGGTCATAAATTTTAACTTATGTTTGTAGTGAATTAGACTCTGACATCTGATTTCACTGCAGTCAATAGCAAACATTGGTGACACAGCTGGCTGTGTTATGTACTGTGCAAGGGAAAACTTACTCTGTGGCTGATGGACTGGATAATTAACTTGGTCACATTTGCAATTTGTTCTGTGCAACTGAATCAACAGTCCTAGTTTACAGAAATTGGGTAATGTGGTATTCTGTGGACAAGGCCTAGTCTTTCTGTGGAAGTAGCCTCCCTTCCACAGGACAGTGCATTTCCTACAGGAGTCTTTCTCTTCCTTCACATTTACTTAAGTAGCACAGTGAAAAGAGCCAATGAATATGGCATAGAGACAAAAATTGTCACTTAGGAAAGAAAGGTAAACCCCGTTAATCCATCTCTGTTTCAGATTTTGTGTGCTATTATGCATGGGTGGAATACACAGATTTCTAGATATTCCTGCTTTGATAATTATTAAAATAAGTTTGAATTTAAATTATACAGACACACTTTTGATCATTGACATTGTCCTCAAGCCAAATCACCTGATTGTGAGCAGGATGATCTACTTCTCCTTGTCCATCAAGACAGCCATGGTGACATATGACTCGGTCACGTGGTATTTCTTATTTTACACCCCAAATCATCTCCTGTGCTAATATTTTTCCTTTATGATTTTCTTACATATGGTTTCCAGTTGGTTTAGTAAATGTACTGAATGTGTTTTTAGTTACAGCCTTCTATGTAATAATTCTAAATTTTTATAATTATTTTATTCTCACCCCATGACAAGCTCATTGATTTTAGACAGAAGGAAAGGGAGGGAGAAAAAAAACGGAGAGAAACATCAATGTGAGAGAGAAGCATCAAATGGTTGCTTCTTGTACACGCCCTGAATTTGGACCAAACCCACAACTCAGACATGTGCCCTGACCTGGGATTGAACCTGCAACCCTTCAATTTACAGGATGATGCTCCACACAGCTGAGCCACACCAGCCAGGGAAGATTTTTGTAATCTTAAAAGAGCTGCTGGAGTAACCCTATACATTTTTAGAAAATGTCAGTAATGATGGTAAGAAGAGCAGATGAAATAATACTAGGTGTGGAGTCAGCCAGCTTGGGTTTGAATCTTGGCTGTCCCAGAGTTTAGTACTTGATTTAGTACAGTGATCTGATTGTTCTAGGAGTCAGCTTCTCAGAAATATTAGGAACAGCCTTAGAGGCATAGAATGAGGATAAAGTCTGTGTGAGTCTTTATCACAGTGTTTGGTTCCTGGTAGTAGGCTAAGAAATAAATGTTTTTAAATTAATAATTAAAGTAATACCTAAGTAAAAGAAACTAGGTGTTATTTTAAAAGACCCAAGCAGGAGTTCCGGCTAAGATGGAGGTATAGGTAGAGACCCTTTGCTTCCTTGCACTACCAAAAGGAAGACAACAACCAATCTGAAATCAATAAACAACCAAAAGCGCCAGAAAATCAAACCGCATGGAACTCCAACAACAAAGGAATTAAATAAAAAAAAAAAAAAATCAACCAGACTGGCAACAGAGCAGTGCAGCAAGGAGGGTTGCCCTGCCCAAGTGAATACCTAAGGCCCTGCCCCCTTATAATCTATCAGCTGTGCCAAGACAAAGAAATATGGCCCAAATGAAAGAACAGAGTAAGGCTAAGAGAGCTAAGTGAGGAGGAGATGACCAACCTATCTGATGGAGAATTTAAAGCCCTGGTAATCAAAATGCTCACAGATCTGATTGAGCTTGGTCAAAAAAATGAAAAAACAAATAAAGGATACCCAAAGTGAAATAAAACAGAATGTTCAGGGAACAGTGACAGGAAGGAAACCAGGACTCAAAGCAATGATTTGGAACAAAAAGAAAAAATAAATATCCATCAAAATGAAGAAACAAGAATTTGAAAAAGTGAAGAGACTCTTATAAACCTCTGGGACAACCTGAAATGTTCCAATATCCAGAACATTATAGGGGTGCCAGAAGGAGAAGAGGAAGACCAAGAAATTGAAAACTTATTTGAAAACATAATGAAGGAAAACTTCCCCAATCTGGTGAAGAAAATAGACTTCCAGGAAGTCCAGGAAGCCCAGAAAGTCCCAAAGAAGTTTGACCCAAAGAGGAACACACCAAGACACAGCATCATTAAGTTACCCAAGATTAAAGATGAGAGAATCACAAAAGCAGAAAGAAGAAAGGAGAGAATTATCTACAAAGGAGTTCCCATTAGACTATCAGCTGATTTCTCAAAAGAAACCTGGCAGGCAATAAGGGGCTGGAAAGAAGTATTCAAAGTCAGAAAGGCAAGGACCTCCATCCAAGATTACTCTATCCAGCAAAGCTTTCATTTAGAATGGAAAGACAGGTAAAGTGCTTCCCAGATAAGGTCAAGTTAAAGGAGTTCATCACCACCAAGCCCTTATTATATGAGATGTTACAGGGACTTATGTAAGAAAGAGAAGATAAAAAATATGAACAGTAAAATGACAACAAACTCACAACTATCAACAAATGAACCTAAAAGAAAAACAATGAAAACAAAAACTAAGCAAACAACTATAACAGGAACAAAATCAGAAAAATGGACATCACATGGAGGGATTTCAGTGGAGGGGGGAAGGAAGGAATTGGGGGGAGGTACAGGGAAGAAAAAGCATGGTTAGTAGGCATAAGGTAGACAGGGAGAGATAAAAAATGGCATGGGAAACAGAGGACTCAAAGACGCAACCCATGGATGTGAACTAAGGGGGGGTGCTGGAGGATTGGGGGGGCAGGGTAGAGGGGGGATAGAGGGGGAAAAATTGGGAAAATTATAATAGCATAATCAATAAAAAAATAAAAAAAGACCCAAGTAAAAAAATGTATTGAAGATTGAACTATATTTTAAGTTTATATAAATTAATCTGAAATTAGGAGTTATAGAGAGTCTAGTTT
This sequence comes from Micronycteris hirsuta, assembly GCA_004026765.1. Taxonomy (NCBI): domain Eukaryota; kingdom Metazoa; phylum Chordata; class Mammalia; order Chiroptera; family Phyllostomidae; genus Micronycteris; species Micronycteris hirsuta. Next base: position 28,949 of record PVJI01013299.1, read on the forward strand.
CAAATTCAGTGCCAACTGCACTGAATGCAAGAGGTTTTATCCCACCTCTCTTCCCAGGTTGATGTTTGCCTTAGTAAGTTTTTGTATCACATCAAGGACAGAATTAGAATTTTAAATACCCTTGATGAGTTGGGAAAATAAGATGTCAGAAATAAGCTGAATTTTTGACAATTTTATGTGGGGAGATTTATTTAAGAAAAAAGACTAGAGATTATGGAAGTCTTTCTATAAATTAGCAGTATAATTATAATGGCTTTGAGATATTATGAGGCGTATTGCAAAAAGGTAGGTTGCAGAAGGAGAATTTATGGGGATTTGTATTCATAAAGTTACCAGTTCACTCGCCACTTTTATATAAGAATTTGTTTAATAAATATTGAGAACCCAAATGTGTCAGATACAGAGCTAGGTTCTGGGAATACAAAAGCCTAGACAAAACTAGTTTCTTGTCCTCACGGAGCTAGGATTCAATGAAAAATATAGCTATTAAAAGTACTGTACAGCCCTGACTGGGTGGCTCAGTTGGTTGGAACATTGCCCTGTACACCCAAAGGTTGCAGGTTTGATTCCCAGTCAGACCATCTGCCTAGACTGTGGGTTCGATCCAGGGTTGGGGCGCATATAAGAGGCAACCGACTGATGTTTCTATTTCACATGGATTTTTTTCTTGCTCTCTCTCTTCCTCTCTCTCTAAAATCAATAAAACATACCCATGGGTGAGGATTAAAAAACATTTTAGTAATTTCTATGAAAGGAAAACAGTAAAAGAACTGACAGCATAAGAGGCCAAAGACTAAAGAGAAAGTTCTCTGTAATTTGACACCTCAAGAAATGGTAGGCATTTGAAATACTCGGGGGTGTTCACAGGTTTGCATACATGTGTGTGCAGGTGATTTGAATGTGTGTGGGGGGGGGAGAGAGAAGGGTTGCATGGATGGAGAGAGTAAATTTACACTCAGAGGCCTGGAGCTGGAGATGACAGCGCATGTCTGTGGGCTGTAGGGAGAGGGAGGGAGGAGATCAGACAAGAAAGTAATCAGAGGCAGACCTTGGGCCTCTTTTAAGCCTTCGAAAGCATTAAAGGTATTTGTTAAGGAAAAGGCACTAAATAATTTTAAGCAGGGAAATATGTAATGAGGTCAGATTTTTTGTTGTAGTTGTTAAACTCAGTTTTGATAGCTCTATGCTTTGCTAAAGTAATATTTACTTTGCGACCACGTAAAGAACAAATGGAATGCAACCCCTAGAGAAGATAAAAACTCAGCATTGAAAATTAACAAGTTTTATTTAGACTTTTTAAAAAAAGAAAATATGTAACATGAAGAAAAAGTCATAATATTCCAGGACAGTAGGATTAGTTTCTTTTTTTCTCAGTTTGTCATAGACTGACACTTTTATGAAATGCAGTACAGATGAATTACTTAGAAAATAAACTTACAAAACATACATACATAATAGGAGTCTCAATTTTTATTATTAGATTCAACAGACATAAAATTGCATTTCCATAAATATAATCAGAGCAAGCATGCCATAGGGAGAGAGGAAGGAGTCACAGAACCCTGTAGACATTGCTTGTTGGAAGTGTGGGGGGGGTGATTAAAATTTCGGTACTTATCTCATTGTAGACAGGTAAAAAATAGGTTACAAACCAGATTTTGAGATGGTTTTGCATTATGAATTAGTTTATATACTGATAATAACAAAATTGTCCAATTTTTTTTAGGGTAAGAAAAATGGAACAGAATTTGGTTCAGTGATAGGATTTAGAGATCATGTAGAGGGGCATGGGACTAAACAAGAATTCTAAATTTTGTGTCTGTATAGCTTTATTTTTATCAAGGAATATTTAAAATTTTTGATCTCTGGATACAAAATGGCTTTGGTGTCATTTCCCAGGAATATTAGAGTGAGACATTTTGAAAGGCGCTAATGACCATGACTTTGACTTTTATTATTTTCTAGAGCATTGTGTTCAAGTGGCCACATTGAACAGTCTGCTATAACTCAGTTTACAGAAACAGTACATTCTGAGAAACACAGCATGTAAAAAGGGTGACTGAACTGTTTAGTTAATGCTTGCTTTTACTATGTTAGCTCATAGAGAGCAGGCAAGTGGTTTTCAAATAAGCAGCTAACTGGATATGGAGGCCAATGGAAATTAAAACATAAATACAGATCAGCAATAAAATTTATTAATTTGGAAAAAAATTTATTTTTCCTCAGGCATTCACTCATTTACTTGTTAATTCAAACTATCATTATTGAGCATGTATTATAAATCTATAACTGTGCCGAGAGCTAGGATTACAGAAACTATGACCCCCAGTGTGGAAATTGCTTATTGCCTAGGGAAAAGTAAACAGAATTTGAAGTGACTGCATTCTGCTGGATGAACCATTGAAGCAGTTTTTATAATGAAAGTTCTGTTTCAGGAAAGAGTTATACTGTCTCACATCCTCTACCAGGACTTGCAGTTATTGTAGGAAGTGAGAAGCTCTGCAATATAAAATGATCAACATATGTATTTTAAGATTTAATCTAATTTCCCAAGCTTATGTAATTTTTCACCAGCCAGTATTCTTAAATGGGCCTTCCCAATTTTGCTATGCTTCTTTTCCCATTGGGACTGTTCCTTATCATTAGAATCTAATAATGATCAACTTGTAATCAACTAGTAATAACTATAGTGTTAAAAAACTGTGATTTATTGACTGTCTATTATGGTAGTCACTATAATTTTTATTTAACCCATTCAATGACTGAGAGATATGCCCATTTTACAGATAATGAAATTAAGGTAATTTGCCTAAGATATACAGGAGTGATGTGGCCACGTGGGAACAAGCAGAGACAATTCTGCCACTGCATTCTGCAGCATTAGTCCATCACTATGATTCTTCTTCCTGATGTCCAGGTCTTGAGATTGGTGCCTGTTCCCCACCCTTCTCCTGCAACATAAACCCGGGGCTTCTGCAGGTCTTTATCTCTGTGTTCGCTGTTTCTCCACAAAGAATTAATCGGTTACATTGTTGTAGAACTGATGAACTAGGTTTTTCTAAATCTGAGTGTATTTTTTAACATTATAATCCATTTCAATACTCAAGTATTAGACAAAAAAAGACTTTTAAAAACTGTAAAGCTGTATTTTTCTTAATATCATAAATTTGGATGAATACTTGCATTCTCCACCTTGTGTTTGGCAAGCCTTGGGCATTTTAAATTAATGAATTTCTCAACCACTTAGACAGGAGATTTAAGACAAAGTTTACTCTCAAGATGTAACTTGAGATTGAGTTATACCCTTGTTTTATTATTCCTAATGGCACTGAGTCAATCCACAGATATTTCATCCTGCAATTTTCTGTTATGAAAATGCATAATGTTAATCATTGTAATACTTTATAATCTGACCATAAACCAATGTTTATAGTCAGTTAATCATTGTATTACATTGCTTTAGGTAATTTAGTACATTACCATAATGTAGCAATCTACTTAATATAAATTTTAAAGTGAACACAATAAAAGTTGTATAGCATTAATGTATTATTCATTCTAACCTGGAATATTGAAATACAACTGAAGTTTGGACAGAGTTCAGATGTTCTATGACTTTGGTTTCCTATCTTTGTGGGGAAAGAGTGAGACTTAATGAAGGCCAGAGAAGTAAACTATTACTCTACCTCTGATTATTTATGCATCCTTTTCACAGCTTCCTGTAGGCAAGAATAGCTTTGGATATCTGCAGCTACTCATTTAAAAGACTGAGCTCCAATTAAGGGAAATCTACCCCAATGTTGTAATTCACTGTATTTTCTTTTACCTATTCATTTCGATGGCTAGTGCCTTCAGAAGAAGCTTATTGTGATTAGTCAGAAAAAGCAAAATTAGTACATAAGAAATCAAACTCTTTTTCCTCTTTGCCATGTGTTTTTTTTTTTCAGTGCTTCAGTTAATGAAAGTATATGTAGACTTAATAATGAACTTAATAATACCTGTAACCACAGAAACACCTATGAAATATTGAGCATCTATTTTGGTTATTTTTGTAGGTATTTTCCGTTCTTGAAATTGACTTTGATATCGCCCTCTTGTACTGGAAAGGGAATGGACGTTAAGAGACACTAACCCAATGGCATAACTGTCCGTGGCAAAGCTGGGACACTCAGCGAGACTGGTCCAACTTGAAAACATATGTTTTCTGGCTCATTTTATCCTGTGTCTCTAGCCACCATCACTAAATATGTTCTGACTTTATCCAAATTTACTGCTCCCTTCAGTACGTCTGCCACTTCTCTGGAGACTATGAAGATAGAGTTCAGAGAAGAATGACTATCATCCCTGAATGTGGTCGTGTCAAAATCCGGAAGGGGCGGGTAAGTGTCTGTGTGTGGTCTTAAGTGTGCAAACTTTGAATCTGGCTTTACATATATAAGGGTGAGATAAAAACAAAAACTGCATGCTGGTAGGGATTGAAACTGTTGAGCTTTTGGAAATTGGCTCGTGCTTGTGTTTGCTGCCACCAGTCTGGTGCTTTGTGTCACACTTCCCTGCCATATGCAGGCACATTGGCTCCTTTCCTAGGGAAATTGTTTATTTGAAATCACACTCAGAAGACACTATTGGCTAAACAGTGGTTATCCCTGTTTTCTGCCATACAGAACCTAATATTTTATAATTGTCATGCAATTCTCATGGCTTCTTGGGTTCAAGTGACAACAATCCAACTCACACTAGCTCAAGCCAAAACAACAAGAAAAACAAAACTGAACAAGCCACCACCACAGGTTGAAGGGGAGGATTCTGGGGTAGCTCAAATACTGAAGGAACTTCTGTAAGAATGGCATTGCTTTGGGGCCCTTAGGAACGGAAAAGCAGGCTATGTCTCCTCCTGGCCTTCTGCTTGTCTTTATTTTCTGCACTTCCACCAGTGGTCCCTTCATTCTCTGCTATTTCTCCAAGTACTGAGGAATGCGCGCGCATGGATGATGCTGGCAAGGGGCGCAGGAATGAGAACACTCTCATGTCAACAACATCTCAGTTTAGGGGTCTTATAGGGCAGAGTGCCCTATTCCCAGACCAAATGTAAAAAACTCCAGCAAATATGTCTGTCTGTCCTGACTTGGGCCCCCTGCTCTGTCCTGGATGTGTCACTATGGCCAGGCCTGGGCTACATGTCCAATCCCCAGTGTACTAGGATTGACACCCTCCCCCAATCCTAGAGATGGAGCAGGGGGAGAGATGAGCCCACCTGAAAGTGGAGGAGTTGGTTGCCCATGAGGAAGAAGAAAGAGCACCTGATGAACTACGACAGTAGGTGAGAGTTTCTCAGCCATCTGTTGACGTTTTTGTCTTAATTCACTTCTCATGTCTCTTGGGAGATAAGTAACAGAGTTGTCTTATGAGGCTGGTGCCTTGGCTATTGAATCCAAGGTGATCGAAGACACAGTTCCATTGTTGAAAACAGAGCAAAGCTACATGTAGTGAGGTGTCTTGCTATCATTTTGATTTTGAATGATAAAAGCATAGAAATTGTAGTTGGACTTGAGGTTACGCCAAGGCCACTCACTCTTACTGCAGTTTCGTTACTTCTCTGAGCCCCTATGCTTCATTAGTTAAATGAGAGAATAATAGTGACTGTAAGGTAATATTTTACATGGATTCAATGAAATCATTTAAAAAAGCTTTTAGTCAAAAACTGCCATCTAGTAAATACTCAATCATGTTAATAGTCAAAACAATTAACCAAGTTTAATTATAAAAAATGAACTCTATAGTTTAACTATGAGGTAGAAATCAGAGTATTAGTATATGGCCTTGTTTTCTATGTGTGAACATATGTTTATATAATAGGTGTGTGTATTTATGTATTCCATATACTAGTTTAGAAGGTTGAAGAGCTCATTTTAAATCTGTATGAACAAGGCTTATGGAATTTCAATGACCGCTATTAATGTCAGCTCCATTTTGATGTGTTCCATATCGCTGGCCAGAATTTGAACCTTTCTACTTTTTACATGGAAATTTTTCCTTTTTAAATTTTATTCCACATCTGTATCTATTTATGGAATCCTGAACCTAATTTCTAAATCTTCCCCTTTATGAAGAATATTCTATAAAATTCAATTATTTTGTCTTAAACAGTATGAAAATCCACAATTATAAAGCTTTTCAGAATATATTTGTGCTTTTCTAGGCATACAAAATTTAAAGCGCTTATCTTAAACACGTAAAAATAATAGTCCATTTGATATTTTTGAAAACTGGGTGATACAGCCAGTGAAAAACAGAGTATTTTACAAGTTAGTTTCATGTTCAGAACCCATTTAGCTAAGTGTATGGGAGTGGAAAGTTAGTACCTTTATTAAAATAAGCCACCAAATTTCACAATAGAACATTTTATTTTGCAATAGACGCAAAATTATTTTTATTTTTAAGAAAAGAAATGTAATTGTTGACCACCAGGTGTCTCCCATATTTTTAAAAATTCAGCAGAAAGAGTGGGAATTCTATTCAAAATAAATACGGATTTAAAGGGAATAAAGTTAAATAAAGAGAGTGACATAAACTTTAAGTTGTAAGCACAGGAAATAATTGAAATCCCATAATTTTTGGAAATTTCTCCTTCCTAAAATATATGTGAAGTATCTACGAACAGCATAATACAATACCTCTCAGGTTTTTACTCCAGTCTTTGAAAATACCATGCTATTGATATTTCAAGATGGAAGAATAAATATTGCATAGATAAAACTGCTCAAAATGTCATATGATAGAATGGTTTTAGGTTTTTTATACTATGATTTAAGTAACACAAATGTCATATCTCATAGTTAATATAAGGAAAAATCCATAGGCTTTTGTGCTGATAATTTTTTTCCCTGACACTGTGTTATTGACATGAATTATTCTTTTATATACCACCTCTTTATATAAGTATCATTCCATGGGACATTTAACAATAATGTCCTATTACAAATCAAGGTTCTCCATAAAAGCAAAATAATTTTGACCTGTGTCAACAATGGGGTCAGTTCTTGATGTGGGATGCATTATGCATCACAGCCAAACTGCCCGCATTGCTGGTATCACAGACAATGTTTCAAAGGATGTTTTATACAAGTTTTAATGTGTAAGCTATTAAGATAAAAGAGCCTGCACTTGTCACTCTGACAGCTTTTTTAAAGGCTAAGCTGCCCAATTTGTCTTTCATTAAAAGCTCTAGTGCCATTTTGTGATGCGTAGTCACTGAGCCGTTGAGCTTTCAGAGCACACAATTCTATTTTGAGAATTTTTTTTGTCAATAAAAAAGGCATATGCTTCAATGAGTCATCTTAACAGAGTGAACTCCCAAGAAGGAGTTGACCTGTACTCCTGCCCGCCTGCCACTGAATTTCCCTACCTTTTCTCGTTAGCACAAAGCTTGCCCCCGTGCCTCCAAACGCAGAGAAGCCAGAAATGTGGAGATAAGGTCTCTTTAGCCCATATGGTTTTATTTGTGTTCTGCTGGCACAGTTATAGTCATACAGTAACCAACATAAATTTTTAGTTTTATTATCACCTCTAAAAAGAGACAGAAATGTGAAAATTGAAGCCAGAAGGTTTGTATCACAGGATTAATTAGGCAAGGCCAACTGGAGTCTCACTCCTCCTGGCAGCCAGTGCCTCAAGAAGGTGCCTGCCTTCAATTATGGAGCGCATAAAGCAATTAAAAACCCTGTTTCTTTTTCCTGAGGTGTTACTTGTTACTTGATAAATCTCTTTTTTAAAATTCTCTGGGGATCTGAACTGGCTTGAGGTGCAATCTACCAGGGTAGATATTCATGAAAAATTGATTTAGCTCTAGCCTAAGTGCAATAGGTTTAAAATAAACCTGAAAGGAATGAACAGTGTGTTTCTTGGCTGACATTTTATTGGCCATTTTTTCAATGCACAAAAGACTAGATAATTAAGAATCGAGACATTATGGATCTCCACCAGGAGATATGAATCGAATTGGTCAGCCATCCCAGGCATTTTATCCTAAGTCGCGCTACACATTTGATTAACCTTTTTCACAGGGCGATTTGTACAATTCTATGGACAACAATGTGGTGTGCATAAGTCAGAATTAAGTGCATGCTTCCCAGAACCCACATCCCCTTTCTAATAGAGAGTTGGCTGTATATGAAATTATATCTTTCTCCCTGATTTATGTTCTAGTCCAGTGAGATTTGAAACTTAGACCTGTTTTTTTTTTTGTTTTATTTCTCCCAAAGGAATTTTTCTTATCTTTTCATTGTGATTTTTGAGAATTACATTAATACTCTAATTCTAGAACCAACTGTAAGTATTCAGAAGTTAGCCTGAATTGTCTTCTATACAGCTAGTTGTGTGGACTGAGGTTTACAAGTAGTATGTAAATCAGCTAGCTAACCCCTTCCTCTGAAATATAAATAATTAAAAATACTCAATAAGTACAGAGTATAACTGGTACAAAGAATAGTGCTCTATCAAGACATATGGGCTTAAGTTTTATCAGTGATCTCATACTTCCAGTTGAAAAGAGAAGCAAAATACATTTTTTTTAATCAATAGGCTGAAAACCATGATTGTAAATACAGGAATGATACTTTCATTTAAAAAGCATATCATGAACGATTTAATAAAACAGCAAAGCCCACAGTAGGCTTTGGTCTATGTTATTTTCTATGGTTTGTGTTTCTGAATTTAAATTGTAAATTTATTTAAGGCAGTTAATTAAAATACAAATATTTTATTTCCTTTCTACTGTTCTCTTTCTTCCTCTTAAGTTTGAATAAAATGTAAAGTTATTTAAAGAGACTAAAAAGACTATTTAATGAAAAAGGCTATTTAATAAATTCCAAGATAATAAAATATTCTAATTGGTGATTATAATCACAAAAATCTTACAGGCATTAATGAAGGTAAATTTTGATATGACTTTTAAAATCTAGATTGCTGGAAATTCTTACAAATTGCTGGAAATTCTTACAAATTCTATTCAACTTAATACTTATGGACTATCTATCTATGTATCTATCTAATTTCCACTTCTTAAGAAAAAATGATATTTTTTTTCATTACAGGCCAGGCTTACCACAATATATTTTCCCTTCTTTTTGCAGTGATTTAATGGGCTTAAATAGTTTATTTAGAATAAAATGCCAGAATGCATTATCTTGGGAAACTTGAGAATGTGACAATATATTTGCTCTCTTCTTTTATTTTAGGCGTGACTTAAAGTTTCAGCAATAGGCACCAGAATAAACACATGGTCTATTTCCCATTGGTCGTGAAAACATTAACTACTTTGTGTTTTAAGTGAAGCAGCCTGAAATATGCAGTGTTTGACATGGTAATTATATTTCTTTTGGAACTTTGGCCATGGGAGGGTCTTTGGGACATAACTAGGTGTGAGTCTAAGATCATTTTTTGATGTCTTCTCCTCTCCTTTGAGCTCCCTACTGTATTTCTTGCTTTCCTTAAAGTTCCTCAATGTGGTAGATTGAATCACCTCCTGGTATCTACCGTATTTTTCAGATTATAAGACGCACTCCCTCCCAAATTTGGGAGGAAAATAGTCCGAATGTAGCTTACCTGGCTTCCTGTGGGTGAGGAAGTGGTGGTGGAGTGGGATCGCAGGAAGCAGGAGCAGGTAAAATATTTTACCACATTTTTTGCTTCAGAGCTTTTTTCCCTATTTTCCTCCTCTAAAACCTAGGTGTATCTTATGGTCTGGTGTGTCTTATAGTCCAAAAAAAATGTGCTAAGTCTTTATATAATCTCCTGCCCTTGAATGTGGGTGGGACCTGTTAACATAAGGGGCTTCACTGGAGTGAGTTATTAGATTATATGTTATGGCAAAGGCAAAGGGATTTTGCAGATGCAATGAAGCTTCCTAGTCCCTTTATTTAAGTTGATCAAAAGGGAGATGATTCTGGATCAGCCTGATCTAATTAGGTGAACTCTCTAAAGGAGGGACTCTGGACAGAGACTTGAAGCAGGAGAAGTATAGCCCCATTCTACGCCCGTTGGCCCTGAAGAAGCCAGTGTGAGCCCTGCAGCTGTAAGAAAATGAATTATGTCAACAGCCGCATAATCTTGAAATATGATCCTGAGCTTCAGACACGACCCAAGCCTCAGTCCACGCTTGATTTCAGCCTTAAGAGACTCGGAATAGTAAACCAGGCTAAGTTATCCTTGACCTCTGACCCATAGAAATTGGGATATAATCAAATTTGTTACATAGTAATGGATAACTAATACACTGTTATTCATGTCATAGACACCTATTTCCCAAATTTTACTCAGGATATTAATGCTGAAGTATATAAACTGTTGTTACAGACTACACTGGGTAACTGAATAAATATTTGCTGACTTGCTACAAACTTGTTAATTGGGTTTCTCAAAGCTTTTTTTCTTCTAATATGGACTGTGAACCTCTAAGAACTATCATAAGCAGTATGTCCAAAACTTCTCAGTAATTGTATTTTCCCTCATTGGCAACTTAAGAAAGTAGGGTTCTAAAGAATCCCCATTAGGAAAGGAACTTTAGGAAAGGAAATTCATCATCTTAATTTAAAAATCTGTTACCCCAGCGCCCCTCTTGAAGTTAGGGATCTGCTACTAGGTTGAATAAATTAATTCAAGTTTTAATTTTAATGGTATTAGGGGAACAATAGGATGGACATTCTGGAGTACTTTTACTTTAACACAACATTGAAAACATAGGGCTTTGACCAGAAGAAATGTATCTTTGTTAATGGAGAGTTTCATAAACTCCAAAACAATTACTCCATCCACTGTAGAACTGTTAAAATTCCTAATTATAAAGAAAATTGAAATATATAATCTGGTTGGATCCTTGCTAAAGCCCAATATTGATTAAACTTTAGCCTGTATCACTTGGTATACTTAAGGTAGTTGTCCACATATGATGAGACACGTAGGTTATAGACTGTCCCCAAGATTTCAGATACAGGGTTTCCTTAAAATGAAATGGTTGGAAAGTGAATGTTGTTGCCAGGGAAGCTTTTCCTTCTCAGTAGCAACAGAGCCTTATTTCAGGCTTATCTGCCGCTTACCTAATAAAGTTCCCATGGTAAAGTTCCTTACCTCCTTAAATTTGCTTCTTTCCACGGGACTTTTTGAAATCATTGCCACAGAATCAATGTGAAGAATTTCTATACCCTTTTCTCCTTTTTTGTTGCCTCTGAAAACTAGCATATAAGTCTAAGTGTTTGGAAAAATAAAATTAATGGAAGTGGGTACCATTAATGATGTTTAACTGAATTAATTTAAATAATACATCTTTATTTTACTCTCCCTTATTTTCTTTAGTCTAGACCTTTAACAAACCATTATATTAGACTCAAATATAGAAATCTGAGTCAGTTTGTTTCTAAGTACCTTAGTGTCTTGTTTGTCATTTGCCTGAGAAATGTAGATGCTTAGAATATTCTAGAAAGCTTATTATAAACTGAGAATACTGGAATGTTTATCAATATTTAAAGGCATTGCTCAACTTCAGACCTAATCTGAAAGATCAAGTTGTGCAAAAAGGTCAGTGTCTTGGACACTCTCTTTTCACTCAAATCCTTAATGACCTTGCATTGTTTTCATACATAACAACAGTAATTCTTCTCCCCATTCCCTGAAAATCATAATGGATTGGAAGATCAATTTCTGTCTACCTGCCTATGCTATGATTTTATTGTTACAAACCAGAGGTTGGTTCATACATAAAGAAAAAGAAATTGGACTTTCTGATAATTTCACTCAAAATTTCTCAAATCTGGCCCCATTGATATTTGAGTCAATCATTTTTTCTCATAGGGGGCTGCCCAGTGTATTGGAGGGTGTTTAGCAATAGCCCTGGTCTCTGTATATGGCAGTCTCTACCCCTTCAGTTGTTACAGTGTCTTCAGTCATTGCCAAGTGTCCCATGGGAAGTAAAAACCCTCCCAGCTGAGAACCGCTGTCTAGTTGTGCATATTCTATAATTTGGCAGTTGACTGGCTTCATTTGCTGGCATTTGGTTAATATATTTTGAAGTTTTTCTCTCATTATGGGTGATTTGATGCATTTTTGTTTGTCGTGTTTGATCCATGTCAACAACTAGGACACAAATGTAAAATCTTTAACCTATTGAAAAGTGTTCAAGTATAGCAATGTGGTACATATTTTTTGATGCACGTATTTTAACTTTGAAAGCACTTAAATTGTTAAAATACTGAGGACACTTATGGAATGTGGTAACTGGCAGCAGATGAGGTGGCACAAAAGCATATTTTGGAGACTCACTGAGCATTTTCATAAGAAAATGTCCTAATTTGCTCAACTTGGCTAGAAATTAATGAATGGACTTTTGATTTGATTGCTTGAAAGAATGACTTTGCCTATGTTCCCTTTGCTTGTTCTTCAACTGCAACAGGTGGAATTGAGCAGGTTTTGCTTATGCATTAAGAAAAATTCTGCTTTGGTTTGTGCTTTTACCTCATAAGATTATCTTAGAAATAGATGATCTCATATGCTCTATTTACTGGTCAGAGAATTTTACTTACCTCATTCTTTGTGGTCTCCTGAAAATCAAAATGCCAAGTTCTGGAAGAGGGAAGAGAACTGGATGAAAATCCTCTGTTTTGCTATTTTTTAAATAAGACTAACTTAAAGGAGAAAATGCATTGGCAAAAAAAAATTCTGATCAAGGGAAGTGGAAATCAGGTAGTCACAATGGGAAGGATACACAAAGAAACAAAAAAGTTGGCTGGTGACCGGACTCAAGCAAGTTCAAGCATACTGATTTTCTTAAGCTGCAAGAAATTGCAAGGACTGTGAGAGAATGAATCTTTTCTCTTTCAGGATTTTTCTGGAAAATTGCCTTCATCCTGAAAAACGACTTACTGGTCTTTAGTGTACCATAACTTTCACTTCATATCCTGGAAGTACTTTCCCTAAGATCCCTCCTTACAGTACCATTGCATCTGGATCAGAAGGCTTCTTGCATCAAAGCACATGCTGTGTCAGGAAGTTCTCTCTAACCACCTTAATTTAGTGTTGATACCAAGTCACTAGTCTAGAACCTTTTCTTCTTTATAAGCTCTTCCAGTGACATTTTTTTTTGGCAACTTCTTGAACTTAGTTGAATACAGCAACTATCAGTATCAGACATGCTTTCGCTCCTTGAAACACCCAGATAAAGAACCAAGGTACAAGTCATCTGCTTCCTCTTCTGTACGTGTGTAAATTCATGGACCAACAGACATACATTTGGGAAGGGCAATATCTAACTTTACCCACAGTCAACATTAAAAGCCCAGCAAGCAACACTTTTGTATGCTTTCTTTCACACCAGTAAGGAGATACTGCTCACACTGTTGAAAATGACTCCAGCAGTTCTTCCCAAAGTAACCATCGGTCTCCTCAAAGGGTAAATTTCACTGTTCACCTTAGAAGGAATCATTTGCCTGGAATTAAAAAGATGGTTTTTTGAGCTATAAAATCTTAAGAGTAAATATCCAGCATAGATTCCATTCCTTGCATTTTAGCAAGGTCATTTTGACATGTCAGTAAGTAATTTCCTTTGGATTCGTGATACAGCTAAGTTATTACAAAGGCTACTTTGTAGCAAATGTTATTTTGAGGTTACTGTGTATATAAACAATGCACATAGATAGAGCCTAAATGGATGTTCTGTGGTTTGAGGATCCTTTCTGGAAAGAGTAAAATATTACTCACATTTTTTTCTTCCCCTAACTTGTATAGTTTTTTCCTTACCAGCATTAAAGATAATTTACATCTTTCAAATCTCTCTCTTTCTCTCTCCTGCCCATACACACATGCACACACACGCACAGCTCTCTCTCAGCTTCTTCCCGTCATCTTTTCTGACTCTTCAACAGAATCTATACTTTTTCTCTCCACTTCTAACTGTTCATTCTTCAGTTACCTCTATCTGTAACAATCTGGCTTATTCCATCAGTGTGCAAATCTATTTTTGTGAAGTCCACCTCTGACTTCCATGTCATTAAATGTAACAAGCAATTATCAGCTGTATCTTATTTGATCTCTCATTAGCTCTCACCCCCGTGGCCCCTGTCTTTTGCACTGGCTTGCAGGTCACTGATTTTCTTCTACCTCTATGAACATATTTCACAGACTTTGTTGCTGGCTTCTGTTCTTGTCAAGCAATTTTGGAATCCCCAGGAATCTTTCCTAAGAATCTATTCTCTCTTGTCACATACTAAGTCTCATCCATTCTCATACCGTGTCATTACCTCCCAACACAGAGGACTCCTGCTTCAGTTGTTTATTGCTTCATAACAAACCACTCCAGCATTGAGTGGCTTATAACAACTGTTTTTATTATTTCTTGCTAGTCTTGGGTGTTGACTGGGCTAAGCTGCCTTGCTTTCTTGCTCTACATGACACCAGCTTTGGCTGCATCATCTGTGGGTTCCCATGTGCAGAACAGCCAAGATGGCATGGCCTGTTCACATGACTGGCACTGGATGCTGGCTGGTGGCTTGAGTTCTTCTGGGAATGTCAGTTGAAACACTAACATGTGTCCTATGCATATGGCTTGAACTTTATATAGCATGGTGGCTGAGTTCCAAGAATGAGAAATGCTAGAGGGAGGAACTAGATGCTGCGAATTCTCTTAAAAAGGACGTCTGTGATTGGGGCACTGCCGCTTTCGCTACATCCTATTTGTTAAACTGTCATGGGGCCAACCCAGATTCAAGAGGCAAGGGAAATGTACTCCACATGTTAATGGGATAAGTCATGGAAAGTATTTGGCCATCTTTGTTCATGCTACAAGTTACTTAAATTTACCCTGCATGCAAAATACCTTCACCACTCCTCAGGACATCCAAATCTCATCCCATTATGTGTCCAGCTCAGAGTACATGGTCTCATTGTTTAAATCAGGATTAGGTGTGAATGAGTTCTTCCTGCTCCTCCTGATACGAAGAGCTGTGAACTAGAAGACTGGTTACCTGACCCCTACAACTCAGTATGCGATGTTGAGGCAAGGACAGTAGGCTTTGATAGACACCTTCATTCGAAAAGGAGGGAGGCGAATGTCAGTTACCGGTTCACAGGTCGATTCCTTGATTAGGGCTCCTTTTGGGTTTCTTGAATTGATTATCTGTACCTCTTAGCTTTATCTGCTGGGCCTCTGGATCTCCCAGGTGGGTCTTTCTTTTTTCTAAGAGATACCCCAGGTGTTCAGCTGAGTAGCTTTCTCAGGTATTGTCATGCTTGCTGGCAGTTGAGGGTCTCAAAGACCTCTTTTAATTTTGAATGATCATTGTTTCTTTCAGTACAGGCTGGTGTAACCCTGTAGAAACTTTGTAGGCTTTGTTAATATGAAAGTATAGTCCATTCCATTAGAGAGAAGAGACAGACTTTTTTTTGAAAAAGGCCTTCTCCATCTTGGACTGAGCACTTGAAACCTGTTCTCTAGAAGAAAGTTTCAAAGAAGGACATTCTTAAATCCTCCTAAATTCTTAATCAAGGTTTTTGTAGGTGCACAGTTGAGACTGAGATTCTGGAAGCGTATTTTTACTGGCAGTGCCTTGGACTGTCTTGTGGAACAGACCAATTTAGAAGATCCTTTTAATAATAATAGCTAATGTTCAGTTATTTATAATTTAGTTATTTTGGGGGTGGGGCAAACATGGCAAGATTTGACACAGGCAACCAATCTTAATGCAAGTGACCTAGTGAAGACAGATCTTTTGCTTACAAAAAAAAAGTACAGGATTAGAATAATCTATTTCTATAGGTACATTTTTCAGAGAATATAGTAAAGCATTTTATTTAGAGTTTTTACTCTAGAGGCACCCTCCTGCAAACTCCCCATCTCTAGTCACAAATCAATGGATGAAGTTTAAAGTATCTCATAATTTCCTGAAGTATGAAGCAGCATTTTTTAATTTCTTCACATCAGCTCTTTGGAAAGGATATAATTAAGTAAAATGATTTGCTATTTTTTCAGTTGCTAGATCAATTATTAATTTCAACTACAGCTATATTTTTATGACAATTAACCATAGAAAGATTTGCAAATAACATAATATTATCTATTACTTGATCAAAATTCAATGTATAAAGTGTTGGCAAAATAAACTTAAGAAATGTGACATTACTAATCACATTTCATAGCACTGAGATTCTAAGTGCTTTTAATCAACTAAGCAACATCAAAGCAAAAATAAGCAGGTTAAATGAAAATTAGAATACATTTCATGTAAAGGACTTTTGAAATTACAAATAACTTGAGCCTACAAGGAAGGAAAGGGAGAAAAAATATATATTTAAAGTGACTGCAATGCTTGGTTTTAGAGAATAAATTGCCTTTTAGAGTAATCTATTTTCCTTTATATGAAGATTTGAATTCTGTGAACAATTTTATACAATCATTCTCATGTCTAATATTCCTCTTGTATACAATAATTGATTTTAAGCTTTTCTTCCTTTAAAACTTAAACTTTTTAATGTTTGGTTTTGTGATGATCAGTAGTTTGGTGAGTAGCAGTGATGTGCAAGAGCTAACTTCTATTCAGATCTGATTGTGAGTATCTCTTCCCAATATTTTGTGCAATACATAGGCCATGGTAGGAGTATTATCAGCACAGAAATGAGCAAACACTTCAAATAAGTGTTCCCTGTTTTCCCAGAGAGCTGATTGAATACATTTACCAGCATTGTAACTGGTTAATTGGTAAAGACATACTTCATAAATAAAAGTTAAATACAATAACTTTGTTATGCTTAGAGTCTTTCATGAAAAGTAAACTCAACTTGAATCAAGTTTATAACAAGAAGTTGTCTCAGCCTCTTCATTCAATGATAGGTAGGAAAGAATAAATTAAAAAACATGGTCACTATCCAAATGATGGAAAGACTCATACTCTAAATTTTAAAAATATTTTCTCAATTTGTTTCTTTGAAAACTCTATATTTCCTCCCCTGTGAATGCAAATAATTCCATATTTCAAAGTTTCTAGAAGAGATATTATGAATCCACTAACTGCCATCATGTAGGAATAGGATTTAAGGCTAATTTACAATCTTAAATATTTAGCTTGTAAAATAGGAATCGAAACTATCCAGTACTAAACTAGACATGCTTTGTTCAAGCAAACACTTGAAATTATTCTTAAATCAAATGCTTGATGTGTTAATGGCAATGATATCTATTAGTTCTATGGCTAGGTGCATTCTTCACTGTTTGTATGCTGTGTGTCAGGGGCTCCAGTGAGCTCATTTCTGTGTGTGCATGTGTTTCTGTTTGTGGCTGGCTCAGCTAGGAGATTTTGCCCTAGGGGTAGCCTTCTATACTGTATTGATTCTACCCTAAATGCTCTATATTGCTGCTAAATTGCAAAACATTTCAACATATCCATGCCAAATGGCCAGAGGTGAATTTTCAACAGAAAATGTATAGTCTTGTGTGCTAATTAGATCTTTCTTTTTGATTTATGATTCTAAAAAAAAACAATTACTTTAACATATTAGCTTAGTATAAAGTTTAACAACTTTAACAACTTTATACTATGTAGTATTGTCTAATGTGAAAACTAATAAAATACTAACATTATTTTTATTTTTATTTAGCTATAATTGAAATGCAGTGTTATGTAATTTAAAGCATATGACCTGTTGATTTCATAGATTTCTGGTATTTCAGTATGATTATCACCTCTGTCATGTCACATGATTTTCATTTCTGTCTGCGGTGGGAACCATTTAGGTCTGCTCTCCTAGCAAGTGTGGAGTTTACAATAACATATTGTTGTCTATGGTCACTAACGCTGTGTGTCACGTCTCCCAAACCAGCTTTACACTGGTTGCAAGTCTGTTCCCTTAACCACCATCTCCCTGATCCCTCATGCCCCATCTCCTCATAACCTTTATTCTCCTCTCTCTTCTTACACACTTGGCTTTTTTACATTCCACATATAAGTGACATCATATGGTATGTCTTTGTCTGACTTATCTCACTTAGC
Organism: Micronycteris hirsuta; assembly: GCA_004026765.1. Lineage (NCBI taxonomy): Eukaryota > Metazoa > Chordata > Mammalia > Chiroptera > Phyllostomidae > Micronycteris > Micronycteris hirsuta. The sequence goes on from PVJI01013299.1 coordinate 46,975, forward strand.
AGAATGCCCTCAGGTTCTACCCATATTGTAAACAGCAAGACATCCTTTCTCATGGCTAAATAATTCACTTTATGTATCTATACACATAACATCTTCTTTATCCATTCATCTGTTGATAACCAGAGGTCGTTTTTATTTCTGGCTTTTGTAACTAATGTTGCAAAGAACATATGAGTGCATATATATCATTTTAAAATAATGATTTCATTTCCTTTGGATATTTACCTAGGAATTAGGTTTTTGGATCATATGGTAGTTCTGTTTTTAATTTTTTGAGGAACTTCCATACTGTTTTCCATAGTAGCTGCACCAATTTACAATTTCTCTAACAAACAATGCACAAAGGTTCCATTGTCTCCACATCCTCACCAACATTTTTTATCTCTGATGTTCTTGATGGATAGCTATTCTAACAGGCATGAGGTGATGCACTGTGGTTTTAGTTTGAATTTCCCTGGTGATAAGTGTTGTTGAACACTTTTTAATATACCTGTTGGCCTATGGATAACTTCTTTGGAAAAATGTCGGTTTAGTTTCTCTGCCCAATTTTTATTAGATATTTTTGTTATTGTATATAAGTTCTTTACGTATTTTGGATGTTAATCCTTTATCTGAGGTATGGCTTGAAACTATTTTCTGCCATCCACAGGTTGCCATTTCATTTTTTAAACTGTTTTTTTGCTGTACAGAAGCTTTACTATTTGATGTAGTCCGCCTTATTGATTTTTGCTTGTTACTTGAGCTTTTCTTGTCAGATCTAAAAAGTCATCGCCAAGACCATTGTGATGGAGCTTTTCCCCATGATTTCCTCTAGGAGGTTTACTATAGCAGGTCTTTTATTTAAGTCTCTAGTCCATTGAGAGTTTATTTTTGTCAGTGGTATAAAATAGGGGTCAAGTTCCATTTTTTCTGCATATGGTCGTTCAGTTTCCTCAACATTATTTGTTGAAGAGATTACTTTTCCTTATTAAGTGTTCTTGGATCCTTTGTCGAATATTAGTTGACTCTAAATGTGGGAGTTTGTTTCTGTGATCTCTATTCTGTTCCATTTATCTTTTTTTTTTAATTATTTTATTGTTGTTCAATTACAGTTGTCCGCATTTACCCTCCCCCCACCCCATCCCAGGCAAACCCACCTCCCTCCCTTGCTTCCCCTCTCCCCCTTGGTTTTGACCATGTGTCCTTTATAGCAGTTCCTGAATACCCTTGTCCCCCTTCTTCCCTTCCCCCTCCCCTCTGGTTACTGCCAGAATGTTCTAAACTTCAATGTCTCT
>PVJI01013300.1:0-48241 GCA_004026765.1 Micronycteris hirsuta
CAGCCTCCCTCTACTTACGTCATTGTAGTCATGTGCTCTGTCACCTGCAGCCAGGAGTACCCTGGTGAATCCACAGACCACCTTATTCCTCTACTCACAAGCCTTCACTAGTTCTCCAGTCAGGGTGAATTTCACACTCCTTAGCTGAGCACCCGAGGGCCTTTGCCTCCCTCTCCGCATCTCCCACCAGCCTTCTCCTTTGGAGCCCTTAAAGCAGCCCTGATCTTCACACTGTTGGTGGTCTCCGCGTCACGGCTTCCTCCTCTTCTCTCCTGTTCCCTTCTACTCACCTTTCAAGACTTAGCCCGTGTCTTCTCCCCCTGAAGTTTTCCCCGCATCTCCATGCAGGGGTTTTGAAACATGAACCCCAAATGATTTATCACTCCGTTCACTGGGAGTGATCATTGATTCCCCACGTGGGGATTCGGGCCTCTGTGGCTTCTCCTACACTGAACACCAAGGCAGAGCGTGAACTGACCAAGCCAGGGGAGTGTTGTCCTTTGGCACACACGGGGGCCTTTGTGATAAGGACACGCAGTGCGTGGGATGAGTGGCCGGAACTGAAGGTATCGAGGAGCCCAAGCCGACCCGACCGGCCAAGGCCGCTCATCTTTCCAGCCTCCAACCCTGACAGTCCTGCCTCTTACGCCGGGCACCTCATCCGCTCTGAGCCCCTTGGGGGCCCAGGAAGTGCACTGTGGCACGTGTTTCCCCAACACCTGGTGTTCCACCCCCTGGGTAACTCCTATCTGCCCTTTGGGATTTTCTTGGACATCACCTCCTCCAGGAAGCTTTCCTGGCCTCTCCAAGGCTGGTGTGCCAGGAGCCAGCTCCTCACAAGGCACTGCATCTCAACTGTTCGTTTCCATATCTGTGAGCCTCGAGCATCAGAGGGGCCAGGACACGATTTATTCCTTTGGAGCTCCCTACACCTAAATAATGCCGGACCTGATATAACATAGTCAGGGAGGTGGGTGCTGCAATTATCTGCAATTCATGTAGGGAAACCGAGGCACCAAAATTACACGGGCATGGAATCCTGAAGTCTGAGTTTGAACCCCAGCAATCCAATTCCAGGGCCTATGATTGTCAAACTCTACACTGCCCAGCCTCCTCCTCCTGAACCCCTAGACCCTTGTTACAAAGGCAGAGGCCCGGGCCCACTGGAAGACCTTATTTCTCCAGGTCCTGGCAGGGCCCGGGAAACTGCCTCCATCACGAGCCTCACAGAGCACCAACTGCCCACTAAGAAATGGCAGTTGTGTCCCAAGAGTGCAAGGAGTGTCCAGGGCTCTACGGGGTCCAGCCTTGATGTGCCCGGCTCGCTAAATCACGAACACATCCTGGACTTACTCTTCTGCTGCCTCCAACCCCTACCCACCCACCCACCTACGCAGTGGAGGGAGTGAGAAGAAGGGGCCCTCCCCGCTCAGGATGAGCTGGCACATGTGCCGTGCTGCCGGGACACCCCCACAGGGCCCCTTCCGGAGGCCCTGGAGCAGGCCACGGGGCCTCAAGCTTCTCGGGTGTCCGTTTAATTATGAGTGCCGCCAGAAACGTCGAAAGGCTCCATCCAGAGCTCTCCACGCGTTGCGAGCACACCCACCAGGGTTCAGTCCTCGGACTGCTCCCCCCATGGCTGCCCTCTGACCCTCCTCCCACGCCGTGCTGGTGATTCCAGAAGCACTTTCCTCTGCAACCTGAGGAGAAGGCGGCAGGGCAGCCAGGGACAGCCCCAGTCAGCCACCCACGTTGGCCCAGCTCTCAGTGTGAAAGCTCTGGAGCCAGACCCACGCGTGGTGGGTGGGCAGAGTGTGCTTCTCAGGAAAGGCCCTCCGCTCCCTGGAGCCAGTGAGTTTGCTGTCACCCAAGGCTGAAGGGGCGCCATACGAAGGTTTGGCAGGGGACCCCCCAGAGCAACTCAGCTTTCGGGACTTTGCTATGAAGCCGGCAGGCCTCCACTTGGGGGATTTCCCGGCTGTGTTGCAAATGGAAGCAAAATAGAGGAGGCTCCTCTCTTGAAGCCACATCAAAGAGAAGTTGCTGGAGCATTAGCAGAACGCCCGGTGACGGCAGTGTTCACAGGTTACCTGCAAGCGTGGGATGTCCGGAGGCAGGGTGGGGGTTTCCCTAACCACTATTATGTGGTCCAACTATTGCTGGTTAATACAGCACCCACAGATAGAGGCTTAAAATGAGAACTATGCTATTATTTCTCATAATTCTGTGAGTCCAGAACTGGAGCAGGGCTCTGCTGGATGATTTTGTGTGCATGTAGTATCAGCGGAGGCCCCTTAGGTGATACTGAGCCAAGGGATGGGCTGCCCCGAGGCAGCTTCCTTCAGGTGTCCAGCTTTTTCAGCAGAGGAGGCTGGAAAGCTGGGCCCGGACACTCCCACGTGGTCTCCCCAGCAGGGCGTCCTCGTGAAGGTGGCCTTCGCAAGCAGTGGTTCAGGGATCCCAATGATAAATATCCTGAGGGATCCTGCTGAAGGCTGCGGGCCTTCTTACGACCTAGAGGTCCCAGAATGTCACTTGCCCTGATTCTATTAGTCAAGCTAGTCACTAAGTCCAGCCCGAGAAGAGTGGAATTAGACCCCGCCTCTCAATAGAAGGAGCGGTAAAAAATTCACACTCATATTTATTCTTCTACACAGGAAGAGAGCTGGAAAACGCTTGCTAGGCTCATGGTAGGTATTCTTTACTCCACACCCGCTTGCTGAGCCCCTAGAATGTGCCAGGCACTGTCCCAGGCACCGGAACAAGACAGAACATGGCCCTGCCCTCATGGAGACTGTGGTCCAGGAGACAGTCTAACAAGTGGTGATGCAGCACCTGGCAGGTTAGAAGTGCTCAGCACGTGCTGGCCACCGGCATTGCGATCACTGAACAGATTGTGATTGGGTAAAGGTGTTGCCGTAAGCAGAGAGATGCTCTGAAGAATGACAAAGTGCAAAAGAACACAAGAACCTGACATGTTCAGGAAGGTGGAGCTGAAGCCCAGAAGGAGGGGTGACGAACTGGGGGGAGGGTGGCCAGCAGAGCTTTCGGGCAGTGCGATGGCCCAGGGAAGCGTGCGATCCTTTCCCCTAGTGGGACCCCAGGCTCCACACTCCACAGGCTACGGCTGTGCCTTCTGATTCTAAGAGGCCTATCCCGAAGGGTCCTTGGAACCCAGGAAATAAGGCACGAGAGTGGCCCTCGTAGGTCACACCAGATACCAGACAACACGCTTCAGCCCAAGGCTTCTCGATAAGGGTGCTGAACAACACCGCATAAAAGAAAAGCAGGGGGACGTCTTATGTAAATGCACGCCCAAGGGTGAGCTCGGCAGAGGAGGATTTGACTATTCAAGTGGACAGGATGGCCCAGTCTGTGGGTGCCAGTCAGCGTCTTCCTCCAGACCCCCTGCTCATTGCCCAGTGGGCTCACGAACCAAGTGTCCGTGGTGGTAGGGATGGTGGTTATGTGAGGGCTGAGGGCCCAGCCTGCCCACGGCAGAGACCGACGCTGAGTCCCTCGCAGGGACCGAGTCCCTCGCAGGGACCGAGCCCCGGAGGTACCAGCCGGCTTGTTTAGTGGTAGGCTGGCTACGCTGGACTGCTTCAGCATGGAAGGAGCAGTGTTTCGTTCTTCCTGGAATCGACCCTTACTCTGGATACAGATTTGCTTTCCTTGCACACAATGTTCCTGCAAAAACTGCCCTCCCTGGGTTCATAGAACACTTTATCCCCCGTGAGGGTATTATTCCACACGGCATTCCTTCTGATTAGAAACTTACTTCACAGCATAAGAAGCAGCAATGCGCCCTGTCCCTGGAATTTGCTGGTCTTACCAAGTTGCCGTAGAGCTGCTGGCCTGACAGGACAATGGAAAGACCTTTTTTAAAGGCCCAGTGGCCATGCCAGCTAGCCGGCAATACCTGGTAGCACTGGGGCAGCCTCCTCCAAGATGCTGAAAATCAGCGCCCAGTATACGGTGCTATTCCTCCCGTGGCCAGGAGTCACCGGCACGAGAATCAAAGGGTAGAAGTGAGAGTAGCACCACTCATTCTTACCCCTCGTGATTCGTCAGCAAAACGTTTGCTTCTCGTTCCCCCAACCCTGTGCTCTGCTCATCTTGTGGTCTTGGTTCCAAAGGGAGGAATGCTTCCACCAGGAGAAAATTGCATGGAACTAGAAATTAAAACAGCCATCTGGACACTTTGGGTTCCTTTGGCCTCTGAATCAACAGGCAAAGAAGGGAGCCGCTGTGCTGGCTGCAGGGGTCGGTCCTGGCTGCCCACGGAAACTGACCGGCCACTCCACTCCACAACACAAGTACGAAAGGATATGTCTGGAATACAGGCGATTCCTGAGGGCCTCTCTTAGGATCACTTGCTGAAGTGCTAACGGTCCAGGTTTTAGGAATGAAAGCTTGGATCTCCCATCAGTCAAAGAACCACGACCAGCTAAGGCACTGGCCGAGGGCAGTGAGACTGTGGCGTGGGTAGTGGCAGAAGGTAACCGCAGTACCAGCTACGGCCACCGTGGTCAGATGCAGAACTGAGAACTGTAACCATGAGGAATATCCCTTCCTTATTTTGTCATGCGTATGTCTATATACATACGTGTTCAGCAAATAAATGTTTCTTCCCTCTTACCCTCGAACATAAAATATATTCACAACAAATAACTTCACGTTATGTAGTCAAGTTACTGGATATCCAGGAAAAAAATGAATATCACTCAAGAACTTGGCAACCTATCTGGGAAAAGGTCAGCACCTTTGCAGTTGTAAGCAAGATAGTCATATCACCTTAGGTAGGAGTATGCCTTTGTTATTGTAAATGCGTGTCTACATGTCATTATAAATCTATCTATAAATATATATGTATATGGTAAATGTACATATCTATAATTTATATAAATTATACATGTTATATAATAGATAAATGTATACACAGGATATATTATATAAAATATATGATTTTATCTTATGTATAAATACATAATTTATAATATATCTAAATATCATATATGTAAAAAAAATATATATTTTAAATGCCATTGGTTCTCTTTCTCTGGTAGAACCCTGACTTGCATACACCTCAATAAAGCTGAACCAAAACCAAAAGTCTCGGAGGCTACAGTTGTCATCGGTACTCGGACCTCGGTCAAGTGGAAGTGAAAGCGACAAGACACCTTTCCTCTTTTTTGCTAGAAGTGGGAAACGTAAGTGGCATGTTACACAGAAATAAAAGTGAAAGTCCTTTACCTCTTGGTCCCCAAATCTGGGAATCAGGAACTGAGATTTCCCTTCCGGAATCCACCGGCAAATCTGGCGTGCGCAGGCTGAGACCGGCGGGCCTGAACCCAGAGGCCGTCTCTCAACAACACGCCTGAGAGGGTGGGTGCCCGTCACCCTTTCCAAGCAGGCGAACAAGTGGGTGCAGCGTTCAATGTTCTGCCCATGGACGGATTTCCCTCCACTCTATCCATCAGGGATGGCCCGGAAAGAAGCTGCAGTTCTCTCTAGCTGAGCACTTCTGGGTGGTGTGCACGGGTCATGCAGAGCCATCTGTAAACCAGGCATGACTGTGACCCCCCTGGTTCACCTGGACTCGGGGACTTCCTCAGGAGGTCAGAAGTGTGTGGGCTGGGAGTGAGAAGGCAGTGCAGCAAGAGTAGGGGTCGTGGGCCTTCGGGTCACTTCCTCACCTAACTTACTTGTGCTTCCGGGGTCTGCTCAGTCCCAGTCTCACATAAAACACCTCCAGTTGATGGTGTGGGGGACACATGGAGGTGAGAGGGCCGCTTCTACTGTCAACTTAGGGGTTCTATACCCCCAGCTTCTTGGGATCTTCCCATGTGTTCCCATTCCAATTTTCAGGATCTCTTTTTCTCCTAGTCAATGCCCTCACTTTGTCAGCAGACACACTGCAAGTCTGTGGATTTCGTCTGCACTATAATTCGGCCACTGCAGGTTGAGAGATGGTTTGGCTTCCAGAAATCTCAGCCTGGTGCCTACAGGAGGTAGGATTTCTTTAAGGACAGACTTAGAAGTTTTCACTTCATCCATGCAGAGCTTGACCTGACAATCTGAAGCCCTGAGCTAATCCTTTTCTTTGCTTCCTTTCTCTAGCACACTGGAGGGCCACCAGCCAAGGTCACTCATTATACACCTCAGTGTGCCTAACGTGTCCTAAGGTATCAAGTACATGGATAGTGACCTAGAACGTTGCCTTTGTAAGTATCTGATGAAGAACACAGGTTACATATCTCTATGGCCACATCAGATGTGGTGTGGCAACAGAGATATGTCACCCAGGCAACCATGGATCCGATTTCTGTCACTGCAGATTAGTTTCACTTTTTCACAACCTTATATAAATGGAATCACACAGGGTATCCTCTTTCTCACTTCCCTCATCCAGCATCATTTTGAGATCCGGCGTGTTGTGGTGTGCGCTTACTAGTCTGTCCCCACACCATTTGCTAAAAAGTCTAATCTCTCCCCACTGAGTGGTCTTGACGCCCTTGTTGAAACCACTTGTAGATAGAAAAACCTATCTACATTTGCAATCTTAAATAAGAAAAAGAAAGAACAAAATTTGAGAACGCATACTTCCTGACTTCAAAACTTACTGCAAAGTTACAGAAATCAGAACAATGTAAAACTGGCCTAAGGACAGACCTAGAGAATAATGGAATCTAATTGGAATGTAATTTAGAGTTCAGAGCTAAAACTGAAGCACTCTAGGCAGGAAACATGGGTACAAATCTTTGTGACCTTGAGCCGGACAACAGTTTCTAAATATGACACCAGAATCACAAGAAACAAAAACAATTTGTAAATTTACCCTTATCAAAATGGAAAACTTTTGTGTGTGAAAGGCCACTAGCAACAAAGTAAAAAGGAACCAGAAGTGGAAAAGTTATTTGCAAATCACGTATTTGATCAGAGACTACTGTCCAGAATATATAAAGCAACTCTTACAGTTTAGTAATAAAAACCCAGATAACCCCAAAATTTAAAAGGCAAAGGTTCTGAATAGATAATTCTCAAAGGAAAAAAAAAAACCCAAATGACCGGTAAGCACATGGAAAGATACTGAACATTGTGATTTGTTAAGAAAATGTAAATATAAATCATAATGAGTTACCATTTCATACCCTATTTTTTTTAAAAAGAAAGAAAACTAACAAGTGTTGGTAAATACATGGAGTCATTGAAATTCCTCTTCAACTAGTAGGGGAGTAAAATGGTGCAGCTCTGTGGAGAACAGTTTGTTAATTCCTCAAAGAGTTGGACGTGCAGCTTCCGTACAACCCAGAAATTTTACTTCTGGGTCTATACACAAGAGAATTAAAAATATATGTCCCCGTAAAACGTGGACATGAATGTTCTGAGCAGGATTAGTCATAATAGCCAAAAAGTAAAAACAACCCAAATGTCCTTCAGCTTGTGAGTGGGTACATGAAGGGAGGTTTACCCATGCAATGGAGTCATTCAACCACGTCACTCCATCAGTTATTGAACCATGAAAAGGAGCGACGCTCTGACCCCGCCACAGCAAGGCGAGACTTCACAACTCCGCTGAGTGAAGGAAGCCAGACAGAAGAGGTCGTGTAGTGTATGATTCCGTTTACATGAAATGTCCAGAGTTAGACAAAACCATAGAGACGGGAAGTAATCGCCAGGGGCTGGAGGTGGGTGGGGAGTGGGATTGATTACTAACAAGCCTGGGATTTCTCTGGGGGATGGGGCGGTGATGGGAATGTTCTGGAAATGGATAGTAATGATGACTGTACACGATATGGTCACTATGCTAAAAACTTGTGAATTCTACAATTTAAAATAGTAAATTTTATGTTACGTGAATTTTATCTCCATCTAAAACAATCATGATTATCTATAACTGCTCCATTAATCAAATAGAATGTTTGATAAAATAAAAATAGAAATTTAAAAAAATACATTATCCTTCAACATCCCTTTTAACTCCAAGATGACCTGAATCTACCCTTGGTGTAACCCAGGGCTCCGGTGACCCCTATGTTGTTGACCCCACTGGCCTGTGGAGACTGACCGGGTACTGGCTCTTCTCCGTGTGACCAGCGCTGTAGCCAGGGTCCAACAAGAGGTCTGGGGGGGGCAGCGGGGGGTGTGGCAGTGGATCAGACCAGGAAGGCTGGTGGTGGGAAGGGGAGGGATTAACAGACTCTCTCTGTCAGTGGTTAGTCTTACCTTCCCCCAGCCTCCTGGGCAGAGCAGGTGTTGCAGTTTCTTTGAGCAAAATATGGGAAGCGCGATTTCTGCCTCAAGACTTGTGTAAAGAGGTGTAGATATAGGTGAGTTCCTGTTAATGTCATGTTTTTCTCTAAGTTTTCAAATGTTAAACCAATTTCGTATTTCTAGGATAAACACCACTTGCTCATGGTATATTGTTAAATATATTCTATATTCAAATATATTTAAATATATTGCATATTGTTAAATATATTCAAATATATTGCATAGTTAAATATATTCTATATTTGAATATATTGTATAGTCAAATATATTGTATAATATATTTATTTTAAATATATTAAATATTTACATATGTTTAACTATACTTTAACTATATTCTTGGATTTGATAGTGGGGGGTTCGTTTCTATGCTCATGAGAGATTCTGGCCTGTAGCTCTGTTTTGTTTTTGTTGTAATATTTTTGTCTGGCTTTGGTATCAGGATGGTGCTGTCCTCGTAAGACAGTTTGGGAAGGATTCCGTCTTACAGCTCAGACAGTTTATATAAGATCGGTGTCATTTCTTCCACAAATGACAGAATTCACTAGAGAAATCACGTAGTTCTGGAGTTTTCTTGGTGGGAAGGTTTTTCTTTATAGTTAACTGGATTTCTATAACAAATGCAGGATATTTCAGTTGGCCCTATCATTTCAGATCAATTTTAGTTAGTTGAATTTTTAAAAGTTTTTCCCCTTTAAGGTATTGAATTTGTTAAGATAAAATTAATGTACTATTTCATCCGTATTCTCCTAAAGTCAGTCAGCTCTGCAGCAATGACTGCGCTTCCATCCCCACAGTTGGCGGTTTCTGTTCTCTTTCTGGCTGCAAGCGGTCTAGCTGGAGTCTTAGTGCTGTTACAGGTATTTGTCAGACAGCCCGTGTTTGTTCTGTACATTCTCTCTCCTTCTTACTTTCTACTTCTGTGTGTCTTCTTTTGCCTTTATTTCCTTCCTTCTACTTTGGGTTTAATTTGTTCTTCTCTTTCTGGTTTCTGAGTCACTCATTTTAGATCATTGATTTTAGACCTTTCTTCTTTCTAATCAAAGCATTTAAAGCTATAACATTTTCTCTAAGCACTGCTTTAGTTGCCTCCCATTAACTTTGATATGTGCTATTTTCATTATTACTCAGTTCAAAAATGCAGGGTCTGGCACAAATAATGCTCCCCTCTTATTTTGTTTTCTGAACATGGGCCATATTTTCCTATTTCTTTGTAAGCTGAGTAATTCTGTACTGTGTCCTGAACATTGCAAAAGCTGTGTTGTGGAGACGGAATTCTGTTTTATTCTTCTGATAAGTACTGCTTGTTTGTATGTTGCTTGTTTGTTTAGCAGACAATGAACGTGGCTGGCTCAGCTCTCCCCTCTGCCTCCCCTGAAATGGGCAGCAGCTCCAACCTCAGCTCAGTTCTTTGAGCTTGCACCGGTGCGCTCACAGTGGAGTGGCCAGCCAAACATTTCTACAGCAGAGACACACACAGAATTCGGGGCTCCTGCTCTCTAGCCCTCTCCTTAGAGACGGATATGCTCCACTGGTGTCATCTCTGTTTGAACCTGTTCCAGGAGACAGCAAGGTTTTTCACACTGTCCTGCCATCAGGACTTCAACATCATATGGGAGAAAGGAAAGAAGGGAGTGGAGGAAGAAAAAAAGGAAGAGAGAGAAGGAGGGAGGGGGAAGGCAGACGTAGGAAACGCTCACTAGATTATTTGTTGAATAAATTATGGCATGACTGTGGCCTCGTTAGCTCTGTGTTAGAAATGAGGACCTAAGTTTCGGGAAGATTCAATAACTTGCCCAGGAACCCAGTAATGGAGCCGGAATGATCCCAGATCATTACAGAACCCAGTAATGATCTCGCCTCTTTGAACCCAGTCCCACTTCTTTTTCCTGCACCTAGGAGACCAGTCTGGCTCAGTGCTACTCAAATACCAAGCTTCAAGGAGAAAAGGGACTTATGACAGAATGTAAATTAATTCACTTCTTTCTTCATCAAGAAAATCTTGCTAAGCAAAAAATGCTAAGCACACTAGAGTACGCTTAATGACTCCATGTTCTGATAAAAGTTCCTAATCTTACTACAAAAATTTCACCGACCGGTAGTGGGTCCATGGACCACCCATGTCTGTAATATGAATCCTCCTGCACTGTAGCCTACCCACATGGCTTTAAACTCCATGTCTGCATCCTTTCAGATGCTCCCGGTGTCTAGATGGAGCCCTCAGGCACCCCAGAGTCCACCGCTTTTCCAGATTATGATCTTAACAGCATTATGTGTGAGCTGCAGACCTTCACCTTCGCTGCCTTTAACACCACCATCCTGTACTCCCTGGTGTTCCTGCTCAGCCTGGTGGGCAACAGCCTGGTGCTGTGGGTCCTGGTGAAGTACGAGAGCCTGGAGTCGCTCACCAACATTTTCATCCTCAACCTGTGCCTCTCGGACCTGGTCTTCGCCTGCTTGTTGCCTCTGTGGACCTTGGGGTACCACTGGGGCTGGGTGCTGGGAGACTTCTTCTGTAAGCTCTCCAACATGATGTTCTCCACCAGCCTCTTCAGCAGCATCTTCTTCCTGACGATCATGACCATCCTCCGCTACCAGTCTGTGGTGAGCCCCCTCTCATCCCTGCGGGTCCATACTCTCCGATGCCGTGTGCTGGTGACCACAGCTGTGTGGACAGCAAGCATCCTGTCCTCCATCCCCGACACCATGTTCCACAAAGTGTTTGATGATTTGGAAACATCAAGTTGTGATTATTCTGAAAGCAAGTGGTTCCTGGCCTCGGCCTCCCAGCACATCATCTTCTTCCTGTTCTCCATGGGGGTCATCCTGTTCTGCTACGTGGGGATTCTCAGGACACTGTTCCGCTCCCGGTCCAAACGGCACCACCGGACCGTCAGGCTCATCCTCACCATTGTGCTGGCACACTTCGTCAGCTGGGCTCCCTACAACCTGGTCTTGTTTCTGCAGACACTACAGAAACTGGAGGTCATTCAGAGCTGCACGGTCATCGAGCAGCTGCATTATGCCTTGCTCATCTGCCGCAACTTGGCCTTCTCCCATTGCTGCTTCAACCCAGTGCTCTACGTCTTTGTGGGAGTCAAGTTCCGCAGACACCTCAAAAGTCTGCTCCAGAACCTCTGGTTCTGCCAATCACAGGCGCCCAGCCCTTCCTCGCCCCCTCGCTCCCCACGTGCCTTCCACTCTGAGGGTGCCTCCTTCTATTAAAAGGGAGCCTCCCTTCTATTAAAAGGGGGTTGAGGTGGACAGAGGAGCTCGGGTGGGAGCAAAGAGGAGTGGTGCAGGAAGGAGCATCGCAGAAGGCGCAACATTGGCGATGCTACCGGATGCAGGGGTGGGGGAGAAAGAAATACATCACGCCAGGCAGTCCGACATGCCCCGTCTTCTGCAGAAAAGTGGCTCACTGCCCGGAAATTTTCTATTGCCATCGAGAAAATCATTTCTTGGATTCTGAGTTTATTATTCATCCCTCCATTGATGCATTCATGTAGACCTGTATTTCTTATCATTGTTGAGTTCAGAAGGTTCTAAATGAATCTAAACCATGAAAGGCTTCCCTGAAAGGAGCATTCGTTAAGGCTTGATGAGGGGCTGAAACTCACTATGAGCAATAATTGCGCAAGGAAAGGCTGCTGGCAAGATGGTCTCTGCCATTCCTGACTGTAGGGCTGTCCCAGCTGATTTTGCAGAGCGTTGGTTCTGTATTCCTCAGTGACGACTGCATGAGACTGTCTGCAGGACAAGAAGTAACCCTAGTCTCAAATAAGCATAGTCAGAATGAAGTCTGGAGCCTAAAAGCCCGCAGCTGGAGTGGAGATGCAGTCTGTATCATAATTCCAGTTTCTAGCACGTGAACCGGCCTTGCACATTTAGTCCAGAAGTCTTTTTATTGAAAGAAATGAATGCAATAAGGGCTGTCTTCTGCATGAAGCATGCATTTGGAGGAGATAAAGATAAACAAGGTAGAGCTGCTACCCTCCAGGTGCCAACAGTCCAGCTCCAAAGGCCCAGATAAGTGAGCACCCACCTCGGTGAAGGCACCTAAGGTGCAGATGCCTCCAACATCTCATTCTCTCCAGCTGGATGTTAAACAGACACTTCAGATTCATCACTTTCCACCTGAAATGTTCTTCTCCCGCTTCATGGCACCAGCTTCTCCCCCAGTCGCTCATCCTCCAAACCTGAGTCATCTTCAAGCCCAGCTGTCCTTTCCCGTCACTTCCATGGCCAAGTTCCATTGACTCTGCCTCCCCAAGGTCTCTCAGACTTGGCCTTGCCATCGCACACCCACGGATCCATCCCCAAATGGCCTTACTTCCTCGGTGTCTTCCCACTGCTCATCTCTTTCCCCACCGGTGTCCTCTGCATTGACACCAGGGTGCTCAAAACCCTTAGTGGCTCCTTATCACACAGAAATGAAGACCAAACGCCTTAGCAAGTGCTCCAAGGCCCCCGCCATCCAGTGCCAACTGACTTTTCCATTCTCATTCCACCCTAAAGCCCCACCCCCACTGGCTTGGGATCCAATCACAAAAGACCACGGGCTCTTTTCCAGACATCCTTCTCCCAGTTTTCTCTGGGCCTCTGGCATGCTGTCACCTGGGCCTGGACACTTGTCCTTCTGCTCCCTAATGTACAAGCCCCAGCTGAAAGGCCAGCTCCTTCAGGAAGCCCTCCCCAACCTTCAGATCAGGAGAGCACTCTCTGCGCTGTCGTGACACTCTGCTTGTCCCCTCAAAAATATTATTTGTCCTTTCTACCACATGTCATAGTTACATGTGCACATGGCTTATCTCCCTGCCCCAGGAGACTGCAGAGTGCCTGAGGGCAGGAACTTGGTCCTATGCCCTGCCAGGCAGGGACCCTGCTGCTCTGACACAGAGTACTAAGTGGGAGCAAAAAATGACAGCTGTCACTCTTCTTCTAATTTGTGCTTTTTGAGGAGCTATGCCCTGGGGCACTTTCTACCTTCCTTGCCCCAGACTTCTTCTTTATAGATATTAACCTTCCTTTCCTAGTCTGCACTCAAAGTACGTTGCTTAATCTTTTCCGTGGCAATGACTATACGTGACCTTGCTTTTTACTTCATGGTGCACACGCCTGCCTCTTACACAGTTCCATAGCTTTACATCCAAGGACAGAGGTAAAAGCCACCCTCTAAACTTTCCCATACACACAGACCTGGTCCCAATCTGTCAACCTGATTCAGTTCTGGAGTGAGGCCTTTGGAAACGCTCCCCAGGTGATCCAGACAGGCACCCTAGTTGGAAACAGTTGGCTGCAACTCCTGGAAAATGGGAATTCCAGAATCTGGCACAGTTCCTTGAGCAGGACTTTGCACAGAGTCACTGCGGCACTCAGTGGATGCTTGTTGCATAAAGTAGCTACAAATACCCGCCTGGGCTGGAGCCTAGAGAGCTTGTGTGGCATTTTCCGCTTTGGTTCCAGCCACACTTTCAATGATCCAGTTGCCACTGGGTGGCCAGCCATGGAGGAGTTTGACCTTGCTGGGGGAGAGCGAGGGTCTAATTTTAAGAATTAGATCAGTAACCCCTGCTGGGGAGGGCCTGGGGGTGCACCAGAGAAGGGACTAGCTAACCAGCAGGTGGGGCCGTCACTCACCACGGATAGAAGAAACAGCAAAAGGAAGGAGACAGTGAGGTGGTTTCAGGGTCAGAGCTAAGCCTGTGGGCTTCTGTCAGGCTCATCAGGCGGCACCCCTTTACACGGATAGCATTAAACTTTTGTTCAACATTTATTTAGATGGCAGGCTGAGCCCAGGGAGCAGAAGGACAGAGGTTTCCAGCTCACACACCTACGTGGCCAAACCAGAATGGGTTTTGAGTCCACTCTTCTTAGAAGGCAGGTTTGGGGGGACTTGTATGGCCACGGAGCATGCTCTTTGAGAGTCTCAATCCACCGTCTCCTTAGCCCTCCCATTCCTTCAAATCCCAAGATGCATATCCAAGTATTTCCTTCAACCCATACAGCCATATCCCTAGGAGCACTTCATTATTAAATACAATCATGTTCACCTCTTTACATTTCTAATGATGTTTTGGCACTCCCGATAGTCCAAGAGTCCTCTCCTAATCCAGCTCCTTGGGAATCCAAGGGGAGAGGCATGGAGACAGAGAGGTAAAAATGGGAAGATAAAGGGACATCCTATCAGAAAGGGAGCGTGGATAAAACCAGGAACCAAACTCTACGTTCTACAACCCTTCTGCTGGCCACAACCTCCTGCTGTCCCCTCCCTCCACCCGCTGAAACCACTGTTCAACCTCAGCTAGACTCTTGTGGGACTATCGCTCTCCCAACAGTTGAAAAATGATGCCCTGGACCCTGGGCTGCAGACCTGCCCTCCTGGAGTGGAAAAACTCCCCAGCGGTACCTAAGGAAGACCCTCATCACAGCATTTCCATCTCCACATTCTCTCAAACAAAAGCAATAGAGGAACCCCGCTGATCACCAAATAGGGCCGGGCCTCCAATCCCAGGGCAGCCCCAACCTCCGATGACCCCGGCCAGAGTGGAACTTCCTGGAGAGCACAGTCTGTGTTGCATGTCTGGAACCTTCCTTGGTGCCGCGAACTATTTGTGGTTGGTGGAGTAAGTGGGTAGAAGACCATCTTTTGCTTTGGGGTTTTTTTTTTCTACTTCCATTTCCTCTTCTGATACTTTCCTTATACCACATCTGCTGGTCAACTCCTGGTACCACCCATGGGCTTTCCATAGTTCTCCTCGTGAGCCTACCAGCCCAGATATTGCCTGGTGTGTTGAAGTCCTGAAGGCTTTCATTTGGGAAAGCCGACAAAGAGACCCCCAAAGTAGACTGGCTGAACAGGCTCTTGGGACGCGAGCCCTGGACCCAGACCCCAAATCCAAGCTCTTTTACTCCCACACCGTGACCTTGGGTCTCTCAGAGCCTCAGTGTCCTCATCTGTTAAACTGTATAAATGTCAACAACACAAGGACAGGTTCTGACCACACAATAAAGGTGCGCTTGAGGTCGTGTGTGTAAAAACACTTGCTTTGTAAAGCATGTGGCCGCAGACTAACATGAATTACTCTTGTGATCATCTTATGAAAACAGAAAGCTTCATTGTATCATATGCACAAATAAATTTCTACCCAAGATCATTACATAAGACTCCTCAAAGTTCTCTGCTTGTAGGGGGGACTGGACTAGGATTTAGGGGTGAAGGGAGGGATACAGAGGAAGCATTGGAGATAAAGAGTGGAACGAGCCCCGTGTGGGTCAGGATGGTGAGAAATCGGCTCCATTTAGGCTGTAGAAAAAATTGTCTGAGGCCAAGTCTCTCTTGAGTGCTCTGCAGCCGTTTTCTGTTCCTATCTCTCCTCTGGCCTCACACCCACGTGTTCTGTCTCCAGGTCCAGGGCTTTTTTTCTATTTCATGATCCATTTGTGTCTGGACAGGAACCTTCCAGAGATCAGCCCTCCAACCAGAAGGATACTGCTTCCTGCTGGGAATTTCAGGCATCCTGAAGATCTGGTGGGAGATACTTCACAGGTTGGGGAGGAGTTTGGCAAGGGGAACTGGGATTATCCTAACTCCTCACTAAGTTACTCTGAGTACAGAGCTCGTCTCTCCACCATGAACGGACCAGTCCAGATTTTAGGTGTGAGGCTGCGGCAGTCCCTCCCACACAACCTCCCCAGCCCCCACAAAAGGAAGTGTGGCAAGAAGGACCACAGGAAGACAAAGACAGCCCAATTCCTTGACTCTGACCATTTCAGAAGATCAGTCGTGAGCATCCTTCACAGTTAGAAGAAATGGGCGACAGGTGGGCGTGGGAGATTGGATGATTGCAGGGATTAGAGACGAGGGACGGGGCTGACAGGAGGAGGTGTGGACCGCCAGGTGGTTCCCGGCCTCATTCGTAGAGGGCTTGCTCTGCGCCAAGTCAGTGTGAAGCCTGTGTTGGGGGGAGGGAGACAGCAGAGATGACTCAAGTTGGTCAGCCCCTAGCCATTCCCATTTGGAGAAAGGTTTCCTTAGGGCTCCTCCAGCCCCAGGGAATTCCCGGCCCTTTTTCCGGATAGTCTGAATGAGCCCTCTGGACTGAGAGAAGATGACCTGGCCTGATTGTCCACATGACTGGGAATACACACCTTAAACTTGTCACCGAAACTATTCCAGGGAACTTTGCAACAAACTATGGGAGTTTGGGGAAGGAAGTGCCCACCTGTATCTGTTCCCCTTGCTTTGATTACGACTGGTTCAATGACCTGCCTCTGATCTCATCCAATGGTAAAGAAAATATAAGTTTTAAAAAAATCAATAACACCAAACATTGCTAATTCTTCAAAGTATCTTCTGCTTATTTCAAAATTAGAGGACCCACAAATTTTCGTCCCAATAGGAAGTCACTCCCACTTTTCTGGCTGGGTCCTTAAGCCAGGCACTTTCCCTTCTTAAGAGCTTTTTTTTTGTTTGCCCCCCCCCAATGTCACTGGAGGGGTTTTGAACTCAGTGATGTCGAAGATCCCTTCCCATTATTAAAAAATAAAGTCTATGGGCCTATAATGTCATGGGTTGCACCTCCATTAGCTTAGGTCATGTTATCAGTTGAATTGTGCCTCCCTCCCAAATTCACATGTTCAAGTCCTACCCCCCAGTACCTCTGAATGTGCCCTTAGCTGGAAACAGGGTAGTCACATATAGCATTGGGTAAGGCAGGCCCCTACCCAATATGACTGATGTCTTTATAAAAAATGGAAATTTTGGACACAGACGTGGACAAAGGGAGAACGCCATGTGAAGATCAGTGTTGTCCTGCCAGAAGCCAGGGAACAGCAAAGATGGCCAGCAACCACCGGAAGCTGGAGAGAGTCATGGAACACATCCTCCTTCACAGCCAGAACCAACTCTGTCAACCCCTTGACCTCTTAGCCTGAACAAACTAATGCAGGGCACGAATGCCAGTGGGTGGGCGGGGAATTCCAGTGCATCTCAGATGCCCCCGTAAGGTTCCATTGTCTCCCTCGCCCACACAGAAGACTGCCACTAACTAAAGATGCATACTGGAGATTGGGAACTGGCTTCTACTGACAGCTACTCTGTGCTGGGTCTATACATTCCCGCATCTCACAGCCACCCTACGAGGCTTCTGTCTCCCCACTTAGACCAAATAGGACATCGTGGCTCCAAGAGGTCACACTCCCACATCCAGGGCGTGGCTCTCAGTCTGGACTGAAAGCTAGATCCCATGGGTAGCTCAAAAAAACACTAATGTCTGGGTCCCACCCCAGAGATTCTGATGCAATTGGTCTGGGCTGCTGCCAGGCACTAAGAGTTCGAAAAACTCCCCAGGTAGTTCTAATGTAGAGCCAAGTTTGAGAAGCTGGATCTGGTGTGTTTATTCATTTGGTCACTCATTCAATAAATATTTGATGAGCACCTACCATGTGCCAGGTGTTGTGCTATGTGCCTGGCGTGCATCATGTCACAGGATCAATATACTGTACTAGCCTCTGAACATTTAGTACACCAGACACTAACACCAGTTATGAAAGAGGAACAGACTCAAAAAGGTTAAGACAGGAAAACCAATCAATATAGCAAAGCAGTATCACAGAGAGGGAAATTTTGCACGTTAGTGACTTCCTCAGGTGTGACCCACAGAAGCTAAGTCTGCTTTTGGAAGAATATCCTTTGGGATTTTTTTTTTTTTTGAAATTCACATGACAATCCCTTTAGTCAAGCATGTGGAATGGACAATGTGCTTGTGGTACCCTGCCCTTTGAACTTCTCACCTTTTGTGAAGGAGAAAATATAGCAAAATCTAAAAGCATTGTTTGGCTGCTTTGCTCATTACATCCTGGTGTGTGTTAATAGAATACATATAGTCATCATCATCATTATTATTGTTATTTTGAAGTGCATCCTGGGTGCCAGGAGTTTGGGGAACACTTCATACCTATTATATCATTCAGTCCTCACAACACTCTTCCTTGTTTTACTGGTGAGGAAGCAGACACCAAGAGGGAAAGAGACCTGGCCAGGGTTACACTACTGGGCGGTAGCCAAGTTGGAACCACAACTCCATCTATTTGATGGCAAGACCGCACAGCTAACCACACCCAAGTATGACAAAGTGTTATCTACTGCGTTCGCGGGGAATCAATAAGAAAACAAAATGACTTTGTTATCACCTTTCCCACATACACACTATAAGAGCAGATATTATTGCGGATAGCCATACTAATGAATGCATTTTGCTCTATTGAGTCCAGTCCCAGAGTGCTTTGCGACTTAGAAAATATAATTTGTGAATAGAAATTGGGCTGAGAGTGGGGCAGAAGTTAGGAATGCTAGTTCATTCATGAACGCAGTTTTGGAGCACCCATTTTAAGTAGATTCCTGAGTTAAGAAATGAGGGAGGTCAAAAGATGGGACATTAGACCCAGCATTATGTAATGCTTTTTATTTAGTCCAACATATTAAAAATATTATCATTTCAACATGTAATCAACATAAAAATATTCATTTTACATTCTTTTTGGTCCGAAGTCTTTGGAATTCAGATGTATTCTGCACTTAAAATACATGCACAACTCAACCCAAACTGGCCACGTTTCAAATTCTCAGAAGTCACGCATAGACAGCTCCGCTCTCAAGAAACACCACAGACGCGTGCCTTGCGGACACACAGGCCTGCGAGATTGCAAGGGTTAACCTCCGCAAGCCGGGAAGACCTGCAGAGTTGTAAACCTCAGCTCTGCGGAGCATGCTGGGAGTTGTAGTCTGCGCCCGTCCACTCGCGAGTCCGGAGAGCGGTGTAGGCCTCGGGCTTGCGGAGCATGCCGGGAATTGTAGTTCGCACCCGCCTGTGGCGGGGTCTGCGTATCATGGCCGAGTACGCCGCGCTCCCTCAGTCTTCCGCTTGGCCCCAGAAAGTTTCAGTTCTGCCCAGCGGTGGACCCACGAGCGCGTAAGTGCCATCGGGAGACCAGCCGGACTCTGGGGGTGCCTAGGCTGCTCTCTGCCCCCCAGCGGAGAACGAACTTCCAGTCGCGGCTTGTCACCTGTTGCCCTTTCCGTTCTTGCCCGTCGCGGGTCTCCCACAGACCCCTCCCGGGCCCTTGCCCAGCGGCCGTGGGAAGTACCTCAGGCAGGTGATACTGACCCTGGAGCCCAGGCTGCCTCTGGTGACCAGTTAGAAAGACGCCCCCCAACAGCACCCCAAGACCGCCGACGGCCGAGGGGCCGCGGAGGGACCCACCTTGTGGGGAGGTCTCAGAACAAGCTGGGATGTTTAGGCACCGGAGGACAGGTCCCCAAGTTTCTGCTTGCCTTGGCCAAGAGGCCGCCGACCTTCGCTAAGAAGCTGGTTCCAGGCTCAGCTCGGCCAGGACCGCGCGGACCTCCGCTAGGCGGGACTCCGCTGATGCCCGGAGGGCGGTTTGTTTATCCCGGGACATCCTCAGCTCGCGGCCCTGCGCGCTGGACCCGCTGCCCCTGTGCCGCGGGGCAGCGTCTCGGGGTCGCCCCCAGGCCGCCTCTCCCGAAACGCCCGTGGCTCTGCGGATTGGCTCCGGGGTGGCTGCTCCGGACCTGCTGGAGTCCGTGCTATTCAGAACCCAGGCTGGGGGATGTAGGGAGGGGGCTGACTTTTACTATTTTTATCAGAAATCGCGTGGGGTTGACACATTAACCACGTGGCTCCCTGTTACTGCATCTCTCGATGGCTTTTGTCACTCTTCACAGTTCTCATTGGCTGCCCCCTCCAGAAGAAAAAAAAGAAATAGAGCTCTAAGTGAAGCTTGGCCTGTGTTGGCCCCTCTGCCCCTCTGCTCTTCCGACCGCAGCCTTTCCTCTTCCGGCAGAGAAATGGGTCAGGGGCTCTGAGGACAGAGGATCAGGCCTTAATCTGCTCCCCGCCCTCCTGCCACCGCCAGCTGTCCGTCCCTGCCATCTGCCGAACGCGGCTGCCGGGTGCTGCGGCCGCCCGCGGAGAGGTGTCAGGCGGAAGGCTTTCTGCTTTCAGCGGCTCCCACCTTCTGAAGTGACCCCCACCCTCCTGCCGTGGCAGGACCCGTTCATAACGTATTGAATGCCCCGTGCCAGTTGTGGGCCATTACTGCTGTCACCCCGGAAAGCAGAGTTAACTGTCTCGGAGATGGGCTGTAGTTTCTTTGATTAAAAGGATCGGAAAGGGCTCTTGCTTTAGGGAGTGGGTTTTCTGCTTCATTTCGTTTTTAAATTGTTTTTCAGGATTTTAAAGGAACATAGTTGAATACAGGATCTTTGAAAGAATCGTGTAATAAGCATATGCCCACCTGTTGGATTCTACAAGTCATATTTCATTTTGATGGTTTTTGTGGTTGTGTTAGAGTTAATCTCCTGCCTGCTCTTTGGTCTCTGCTGCTTTCAGGGCACCAAATGGGTTCCAAAGCCACGTGTTTAGCCTGGTCCGTTTTTGGGGGGGCGCAGAATGGCTCCCACAGGTGTTTGTGAGGAGAGGGACCACTTAAAACAGATGTCTGGGAGGGAAAATTATTCTCTACCCTTTAAGGTTCTGGTTGGACTAATAATCAAATTAACATACGACAAATGAGTAGGAGAAAAACAAACTAAAATTTAATCATATGTATACCTCCCGTGTAGGTGGGAGAGACCCAGGAACACTGGGTAACTCCCCCAAATGGCGGAAGCTATCACCTTAAATACTGCTCTCAGCTAACGATGAAGGCAGGTGTTGGGGGTGGAAGGGCAGTTCCGGGAGGTGACCAGGTGAGCCGGGCCACACCAGGGTGCGGCTCTCACACAGATGTGGGTCCCTGCCCGCTCCGTGAAGTGTAGAAGCAGGCCTGGCATAGGGAGGGGGAACACCCGAACCAACCAATGGAGATTTCCCTTACACGTGTGAATGTCCTTTACTAAGGGCAGCTTCCAGGCTTTCAGAGCTTCCCCCACACCTGCTGTTTCCATCTGTTGCCGTACATAATGCGCATTTTGCCCAAATTTTTGAGGGAAAAATAAGGATGCGCATTACACATGGGTAGTACCTGACATACCTTGTATCTGTTCTTGTGTTTTGTAATATTCGTTGCATAAAATTTCTTGTACCGTAATATGTTGAAAAGTAAATGCTAAAGTTCCTTTATAATACAAAAAACAAGTATCTAAATATAAGTAAATAAGACAATTGAATTAAAAAATTAAAACGAAAGATTTTTCTCCTGAAAGTTTGGGCCCAAAACGCAGGTGCGCATTATACACGGCAAAATACGGTACTGAAAATAATCAGTATCCCCAAGAGGCGTCTTGGGGAGTGGTAAATTCTGCTCCCCTTCAAGAGCAAAATCAGAGCAGCTGGGGACTTTGACCCACGCTGGTCACCGAGGCCACGGGCCACTGCCTGCAGGACACACAGCCAGCACCCACGGCCGACCTCCTTCCTCCAGGGGAGAGGCTTGGTTGAAGGGTAAACTGTTTTCTGGTGACTCCAAGGCCACCTTTGATGATTCAGGCCTAGAACGCCTTTAACTTGAAGTGGAGAAAGCGTGTTGTCTAGCTGTGGTCTCGTGGGGAAAACCACTGCCAGGGACCCAGTGCGCAGCTTCAGGTGCTGGAGCAGCCCCGTGAGCAGGGCAGGTGAGGTTCATTAGCTGGGTCTTGTAATGGCCAGAAGCCGCCTGCGAGCAGAGATGAGTGGAGTTTGGCCTCGTTAGCATCTGCTCACCTAGTGGATGAATGTCGTTGTCTTGCTCAAAAGATAGACTCTGTTTTCTATTTGTAATCTCAGGGCCTGTTTTTGTTTGTTTGCCTGTTTGTTTTCGAGCTCTCGATTGGTGTAAGAACCTCCATTTGGATGACTAAGTATACCAGTAGGGTGGGTATTGAATTGTTCCCAGGAGACTGTGTTTCTCTTCTTGCTGTTTTTAGATGTGTCACTGCCCCAGCAATAAGAGCTTCACCGTCAGAGCACGTGGGCTCCCATCCCCGGCTTTGAGAGGGTGAGGGTGGCAGAGCTGTGCTGACTTGTCCGGGAGGCGTGTCCCCTCTTCCTCACGTTGGAGCCAGTCAGCCCGGTGGCTGCAGTGGCCGACCACCAGTGGTCCTTCCTGTTCCCGCAGCTCTCGGTGGCATCTGAAAGACACCAAGCAGCTCTTTGCTCCTGGGCCAGATCCTGTTTTCGGGGATGAGGGTGTGTGTACATCAGTGCAGTTCTGAGGACAGACAGGAGAACCTTGGGTCCACTTTCAGTCCTGTGGCCCTGCGGCTGGTTCAGGGGCCCAGGGGCAGGTTTGACCAACCGTCTGGGGCAGAAAACTGTTAGGGAAGTGCTTGCAATTTAGAAGAAAAACCTGAGGCAGAAGAAAACATTCCAAGCAAGTCGTTAGCATGCAGAGGGCTAGGCCGAGAGAATTCCCTATATGGGTTCAAGATGGGCTGGACCACTGACCCTTTAACGTGGAGCTAGAGGGGATTTCCTCCAGCTGAACCTGGAGCCCCTGGTGCTTTTTCCAGGGCACCTGCAGACTTGGTTAGTCAGGTAGGGGCCACTTAGTAGGAGCCTCAGCGAAAGGTAGCCACTGAGAATGCCTGCTCTTCTCTTTCCCCAACTCCTCTGTAAAGGCAGGTCAAGGGTATCCTCCCCTCATTGTACCTAAAAAACAAACGAACAACCTCCCCCGCACCCCCCCCCCTCCCCCCCCCCCACACACACGCAAGGTAGGAAGAGGTCAAATAACATCCTCAGGACAGAGAGATTTGCTAAAATTGCCTGAAAATAGTTTGGTGAGCTAAACACACCGTGAATCTCACCCCATGCTGGCATGAGCTTCATTGCGTTATTCGTTGCATGACAGGTGATGGAAATTTCACACGACTAGTCTGATTCTAAATTTGAGTAGGTCCAAATTGTCAAGACTCAGCTACAGTTGATCAAGAAGACTCTTTTCTTGCCCACTGCTACAACGCCCCCGGCCCTGGTTCTTGCTGCCCCTCGGATCTGCCAGCACAGCCCCGCCCCCGCCCCACCCATACCTGGGTCGCTGCTCCTGTCGCCTCAGGAGCACAGCCGAGCTCAGATCTGTCAGTGCCTCCCCAACCCACCCTTGTAGTGCTCCTGTTTGATGGTTCCAGACCCCAACTTCAGGAACAGGGGGAGCAGAGGGCCTTGGGAAGGGCTGGGTGAGTGGGCGGCGGTGGTGCTGGCTGGGTCACTATGGCCGGGTGGGGTGGAGGAGGCCCCTGGGCGAGGCTGTCTCAGGGTCAGGGCTGCGGTGCACACTGTCCTGTGGGCGCACCCGACCCATCCGATCCCTAAATCACATGCTTCCGTTCATTCTCTGGATAATAACTCTGTCCGTAATATCCCCACCGTAGTGATGATATAACATCTGCAGTTACAGTTTCTTTTTAAATGCATTATTTTAGTCAACATAAAAGCATTTTATAGTCAATAAAGGAAAATTGGAAAATCAGAGAAATAGAACTTTTTTGCAGATTTACCCATATTTCCCACCACTGAAGGATCATTATCATTATTTACACATTGGTGCATTTCTAGTACATTTCTGTGCCTGAAGTTTAGTTTGGTTTGTGGAAGAAGAGTCAGTGGTTTGGTTTTGTCTCATTCATTATTCATTCAGTACCTAACTTGAGGGCCCTCCACGTCAGACCTGTGCTGGGTGCTGGGGAAATAACGAGCAGCCATGGAGCTCACCCACAAGTGGGAAAATGCATCAGACGAGAAATGGCTGGGCTGGCGAGTGGCCACGAGGGTAGAAGAAGGGAGAGTCCCCTGCAGTGGGGGGTGCTTAGTGTCTTGAGCAGAGTGGAGTTTGCTGCCTCAGCCCCACCTGGGAGCAGCTGCCCACCTTCCTTAAAAAAAAAACCGACAGCTTCTCCCAGGCCTGGAAGCAACGCCTCCCATCCCCAGGTTCCTGTTTGCCCTGTTCTCCTGGTCAGTGGGCTGGAATCGGGGCGTTTTGTGTGTGTTCCAGGGCAAGTGACCAGGAAACTGAAATGGGAAGGGGGCACGGCAAGAGAAGTTCGAAGAAGTGATAGTAAAGTCTCAAGTCTTCATCCCCTTTAAAAAAGGGAGAAGGTTGCAAGCAAGAAGGAGTGCTCGGGAAAGATGAGTCAGGCACACGGTCGGTCAACATTTTAATTATAGGTCTGAGGGTGGGGCTGCCCAAGGAGCCTTTGCTCACGTGCGCGGCAGTGTCTCCCTCTGGGCTGGCCTCCGACAAACTGCTGAGCACTCTCCTAGGCACCTTCGTAAAGCTCAGGTGAGGGCAGCCTGCCCACCCGCCAACCGACCCAGCGCTGAGCCAGCAGGACCATGGGCCCTCCAAGCTGCAGGTACCAGTCTAGAGTCCACAGACGGTAACTAGGTAGAGGCTCCTGGGTGTGCTGAAGGGTGAGCCAAGGCAGTGGCCTCTTCCAGAAAGGCTTCCTGCTTTGACCGATCTGAACTTGTTAACACCCTTCCTTGGTCTGGGTGGGATCTATAACTGGTGCGTTCCACCTTGTTGAGAGTGGGAGGAGCCCCATTGTATGGTGCCCTCTCTGGGTCAGTTCTTACTTCTTGTGTTGTGACTGCCAGTACTCGTTATGGGCAAGTATGATGAAGTTTGAAGGCCGGGCCGGGCTGCCTTTCATGCCCCAGACCTCCTCCTCCCCTTCTGATCCTTCATTTCTGGGCACTCAGATGCTGTATTGCCCCTGCCAGAACCTATGTCTGGGCAACAGGAATATTAGTCATTTGCACCATAGTGTAAATAAGTTTATGTGAGTCAGTCTTTGTACCTTGGTTTGGCACTAAACTGCTATGTCTATTGTTGAAGGCATTTAGGGCTCCTGGGCAGGTCTAGGAGGAATTTCAAGGTGGGGGAAGATCCTTAACTTCTCATATGATACTTAGGCCATGCCTAGGTGTTCAGGCAATAGTCCCAGGTAAAAGAATATTAAAAAATGCATTTAGTCCCTTTTCTTCTTTCAGAAGGTTGGGTGTTTTCAGACATTCTGGCTAAGCTTAAACATAATTTTGAGTTGTTGGCAAGAAAACCCAGTGTTCTCCGAAGTGATTACTGTCAGAATTGAATTGAATTGTGGGATCAGAACAGGTATCAGAACTGGTTCCTGGTGTGGGGAACAGCCACGCATTTGGTGTCAGAGTGTTGTGGGTTTAAAAAAAAAAGAAAAGGAAAAAAGAAACTTTATTCCTCAACCAAAGGACAAGGTTATCTGGAGACACAGGAAGCTGACCACAGTGTGGAGAGAGACACGGCCCCTTTCTGTGTCTTCCATTGGTCACCAACGACCTCAGACTAAGGAAGAGGGAGGGCACAATGCTAAGTCACGTCCTCTCCAAGTCCATGGAATCAGCATCCATGATGGCCGTGTCTTTCAAGGAAGCCCTGCCTTCCCGAAACCGTGTGAGGAGGTGACCCGCAGCCCTGGTGGGGAGCCCTCGGCGGCCTGCAGGCCCAGCAGCCAGGTTCTCGGGACTCATTACTTTGGCAGTGAAGCAGGCTGTTTGGAAGGGCAGTTGTGTGGTCAGCAGCTGGCACCGCTCACCGCGTGGCCTGGGAACTTGGCTTCAGCTGAGCGCCCTGATGGGGTCAGGCGAAGAAGGCCTGCTGGGCTCAGGCCCACACGGGGCAGCTTCACCAGGGCACCAGGGAGTCTTGAAGGACCATGCTTGTGTCTGTGTCCAGCTCATCGTGCCAAGACGCCAGTTTGGTTCCCTCACGCCGGACTCCAGAGCGGGCTTTGCCCTCCGGTTTCCAGGAAATCCGGCTGTTGTGGAGTTCATGCATTGTCCTGGCCGGGGCCTGCTGAGCTAGCGCAGGATCTGTTGTTGCTCTGGCCGAGCTCCCCACCCTCTCCCACGTGTGCAGGTCTTGCCTCTGCTTCAAGTAAACACGCACACCCAGCAGGCTTCCTTTAAGGGCCCGTGGGTGTTACTCATCTTCCTCCGAGACTGGTTCTCCCAGAAGCTGCAAGGCTCTCCGTGTTGGCAGCACTCTGAAAATAGGAACGCGGTTGGAGAAACAGGCTCCGAGTACCCCCACCTTTCCCCCCACCCCGCCCCCCTGCGCCCTTTCCACCTTGTGTCTCTGAGGACCTCCTGCCCATTTTTCAGGCCTGGCCCAGCCCAGTTGCCCTCACAGTGCCTGCCCCTCTCTCCCTTCCACAAGCAGAATTAACTTTCCCTTCCTCTGGCCCACCGCACACAGCTTTCTAAATTCATCACAGTGCAGATGTTGTGGCTGAGATATAATTTACAGTGTGTGAGTTTTGACAACTCAAAATACATTTGTCAGATATTTGCAGTCATGTGACCACTGCCATAACCAGGGTAGAACAGAATCGCCCCACCTAAATTTCTGCATACTCTCTCGTAGTCAGAGCCCCCTTCACCCCCAGCTCCTGGCCGCCAGTGATCTGATTTCTCCTCAACGTTTTGCCTTTGTGAGAATATGCAGGTGGGATCGGAAAGTGCGGAGCCTTTTCAGCCTGGCTTCATTCACACAGCATAAAGCGTGTGTTGTGTGTGTCAGTGGTTCGCTCCTTTTCATTGCTGAGCACCCATCACTTTCAATCCATACATCTGCATGGACCTCTTCTGTCATACCTCGGTGCCTGGATAGTTTTCTGTCTGTCTCCTTGGAGCCCAGCCGAGCTCCTAGGGCTAGGCTGGGCCTTGCCTACCTCCATACCCCCGGCCCACACATAGTAGGCAGGAACAGCATGTGGGGCCGGGCAGCTGTGCACTGACAGTGATGTCCTTCCTCCTCTCCCTTGCCAGGAGGGCCAAAGTGCCTGCCTGGGCAGCAGAGCCCCCGCAGAGCTGCAGGCCAGCCTGGGCACCAGCTCTCCACAGGGCCCTGCTCAGGCTGTGTTGGCGGCGGCTGGGTGGACTGGCTCCTTGTAAACTGCACCGCCCTTGGTTTGGTGTCTGTGATGGGCAGGGTGCTGGCACTTGCTGGGGAGCTTTGTGGGTCCCAGGTCCCCTGCCTCGCGGGGGCTCCGCGTCCTCAGTTCCTGGGGTGCGTGTAGGCTTGTGCCCATCCTGTTTCTCCTCGTCTGGAGAAGCCTTCTTTGGGCCTTGTTTTTACTAAGTCACAGCTGCCCTGGCTTGTGAGTTAAAAATAGGCCGGGCCTGTCCGCCCTGTGTCAGGCCGTCCTCTCTCAGGCCACACTGGAATGCTTATGTAAATATTTGGAGGACCTGGAGGTTGGTGACCATTTCTATTCCAGGATCTTCTTGCCTTGACTCCCAGAGCAGTAAGGGGACGATGGCGGCGGGCGACTGAGGCTAGCACAGCTCGCAGGGTAGAGGCCCCGCACTTGGGAGATGGCTGGAGGTCAGGGTGGTTCCTAGAAGCCGGTGGGAGTGGTTGGTCATTTGCTGCAGTGGCAGTGGCTCAGCTGTCCATCCACAGAGTGTGAAATCAGACTGACCAGGGGCGTTGGAGCCAGTGCACTCCCTGCTGGCCAGTGACCTTAGAGAAGCTGCGTGACTTCTCTGAATGTCGGTTTCTCCTCTGCACATTATCTGCCCCGGTGCTGCTGGGTGATTGTGGGAATTAAAATGGTCCCGTGGGCCCAGTACATAGTAGGTCCACATTCAGTGGTGGCCTCTACTGTGGGCACCTGTAGTCTAGCCAACTGCTTTGCCAGCAAACCTTCCAGCTTCACACGGGGCATCTGAGGAAAGAAGTGGAGGTTCTGAAATAAGGACACAGCGGTGGCCAAGTGCACGCCCAGGCCTCTTTTCGGTGCTGCTCGTATCTCCTCGTCTTTGTTGGGTTCAGCCACGACAGTGTCCTTAAGTCACTTTAGCAGCTGCCCTACCAGGGCTGGTAACTCAGGACTCACCAGCTGCAAGAGGACAGTAACCGAGCTTAAAATAGAAGTGTCCCTTGACTGGTTCCAAGGACCGCACAGGCCCAGCGGTGCCTGCCCAGCCAAGCAGAGCCTGACTCTGGGCATCTGGAGCTGCGGACCTGTCCCGAGGGAGCCGCTTCCCCCAAACGCAGGCCAGGCTTCCCTTGGCCCAGCAGCCCCGAGGGTACGTGTCCCTGGTCTCTGGCCTACTGCCTCCGAGCAGTCCTCAGAGAAGGATGTGGGGGAGGTGGGGGTCTGGAATTAGCAGACTGGTGAACTGGGTGGGGTTGGACTAGCTCTGGCCTTCGTTTTGAGGGCATGGGGGAGCCACTGGGAGGCGTTTCTAAAGGTAGAAAGTGAGGCTGTGCTGAGAGGGCAAGTTAAGAGGGGAACTCACAAAGAAAGGGCCACATTATGGGGTTGATTTTGTTTCTTTTTAAGGCCCCAACCAGGTCACTGTGTTTGAATGTAAGAGTGTCAGGAGCCAACCAGGGAATGCCCACAGAGCCAGGCCCACACGGGAAGGTCGAGCCCTTCCCGCTGCAGGAAGGGGCCCGGATGGGGCAGCGTTGTCCCCAGAGTGGCGGTCACCTCCCGTCTGTGCACTGGTCTGTGACTGCTTCTTCCACACCTCCTCCTCCCTCGCGCAGGTGCCACCATGGGGTCTGACTTCTGCTAACCGGACCGGGCAGGAGGCGCACCGCCAAGACAGGCAGCCTGCACCATGGCTTCCGCCAGCGTGGAGAGCCAGCTCCAGAGGATCATCCGCGATCTGCAAGGTACGGTTAGGCCACACGGCGTACTGGGTTTGGTGTGGAGGGAGCCGTGACTGTGCTGTTGCCGTTGCCCGCTGAAGTTCATCGGTGTCCACCCCGGGGGTAATCGGAGCCCTCGGGGCCCATCATACTGAAATGTTCAGACTCAGGCGTCCATCCTGTAAGGCTGGGAGAGTGTGCTGGCCCTCCTTGCAGGGCCCTGGAAAGGCACTTTGTAAACAAAATCAAACACTCCTTTCCGGGTCTGGGTCTGCTTTCTGTGTGTGTGTTCTTGGCTGAATCTCAGGCCTCAGGGCTCTGATGGAGTTGGGGAAGAACATTCTCCTTCCCTCTGAGCAGGAAGACCAGATGCCCGTCTTTCTCGCTTCGCTGTCTCACCAGCTCGTGGTGGGCAGGTGGCCTGTTCTGGACAGACTCCCGTTGTGGGCCTGCTGCCTCCCGGGCATCCCCTAGTGCAGCCTTGCCCGGTGAGAGAGACGCCATGCAGGCCCTCCCTGGAGAGAGCACGGCGGGAGAGCGCCTGTGAGGAACAGTGGGGACGGCCTTCTCTGCGGGCTGCAGCCCAGGACCTGAGTTCTGCTTTTCTGGGGGTGGTCTCCCAAGTCTCTTTGGAGCTTCAGCACATCGGCTACCACAGGCTGCAGCTCACCATTTCCTCCTTGTCGCAGAGCCCGCATGACACTCTCTTGACAGACAGACTGCTCAGGCACAGCAGGGACCTGTTGCAGGCTCTTCTGCCAGGGCCATCAGACCATGACACAGTCCTCATTCTGAAGGCCACAGTCGATGAGATAAAAGTCACTTCCTCAGGCTTATCTCCTATTTCCGTAGCTCTTTGGGCCTCTAATAGCTAATAATTACATGGCATTTCACATATCCAGGTACTGTCTCACACATGTCTTATGCATGATAAATCACGGGGTCCTCATGTTTAATTCTGTGAGGTGGGACTCACCATTATTCCCACTTTGCATATGTGGGAATGGACACAGAGAGGTTCAGTGATTTGCCCGCGGTCACCCATCCAGTCCGCAGAGTCTGGCTTGCACACACACCTGGTTCCAGAGTCTGCTCTTATTCACACCCATCTCCTTCCAGCTAAAATGTTGGATGCTTTTTAAAGAACCTGCACACACGTACATGTGCACAGAAGAAGTGAAATGCCAGTCTCTGCAACTGACGTTGAGGGGTTTCTCCACAGCGTAGGCAGTCTTCTCTGTTCAGTCTCTGGTTCGGGACCTGCTGCCCCTCACGGGGAGGGAGAGAGGAGCCCTGGCGGAGCTGCCCCGGGAGGGGGGCGGGCATCAGCCTTTGTTCGGTTGCCCTCTTCCACCCCGTGTTCTGGCTGCTTCTGGTCATCCCCAGCGTCCCACGGCCGTCTCCATGCCCTATACCCAGCCCATGGAGCACTCCAAAAGGCACCACATTCTCAGGACCCTTTCTTTCCATCTGTTGGTGGCTGTCTTAACAAGCACCCAGTAAGTCAGCAGCCTCTGCCTTGAGAGCAGCGCGTCCTTGGCTGAGGGGTCCTGGGGCAGCACCCAGCCCTCATGCCTCTGCAGGCAGCCCTCTTCTCCTGGGGACGGCAGTTACACGGGCTCCGGTGTCAGGCAGGCTGTGGGTCAGCTCCCAGCTCCGCCTTTGAACCCTGGAAGGTGTCAGACAGGTCCCTCCCCCTTTCCAAGGTGCAGTTGCTTCCTTCCGTGCAAGGGAGGATGGTGATGACGCCCACTTCTCGAGTGCTGCCAGGGTACACGTGTAATTCATGGGAAACCAAGATATCCACAAGTAATGCATCTGGGCTATCAGAGATTGGTGCTAAAATCTTGACACTTCTTTGAAAGAAAGGCTCTTTCAAAATTTCAGGAGTTCCAGATCAGCGTTAACCCAGCCTGAGGGTGGAGAAGGACAGCTGGGAGTCTTTCACCAAGGCCACCCACAGCCGACACTTTACTAGGGCACAGCCGGGCACCAGTCACTTACAAGAATCAGTCCCAAGAACCTGTCTTTGCCGCGAGCTGACTTTGCCGCAGCTCAGGCTCAGCACTGGGCAGACCTGCTCTTGTCCGTGGTGCTTGAGAGCAGGCCCTGGGGCTCCTTTTCTCATAAGACTTGTCAGAGAAGGAGGTGGTTTTGTCCAGTGTGTTCAGCCATCTCAGCTGCGGACCTTTTTCTAAGTTCTAAACCAAACTCCACCTCTCATAACCCCCCTGCCTCATAGCAGAGGCTGCGAGTGAGGGGCAGAGGTGGTTCCCCCGTTTCTGCCCTGGGAGGTCAATTATCTTCGAAGTTAAGGGATGCAGTCTCAGGGGTAGGAAAGCCCCTGAGAAAGCCAAGGTTCCCATGTAAAATTCTGCATTGTACTTACTCTTTTTCACCTTTTAACAGCTCTGAAGTTGGGGTATCTTGAAATCAGTTGCATCTTAGATTTGTTGAAATGGTATTCCTGCCTCACAGTGCTATGTTAAATGAGAAAGACTCGCAAAGGCCTGGCCCCTAGTCGGTACTCAGTTACCAGAGGCAGGCACTGTCGTCGTCATCTTGGCGTCGTCGTCCTTAGAGTTATTTACACGTTCCGGGTCTTCCTGGAGCCTGCACTTCCCTGTGCTGAGCAGTAGGGTGATGGTGAAGAACCATAAGCAATGGGGCCAGAAAAAAGTGGAAGGCTCTCCGGAAGCCAGTGTTGGGGACTGCTGAGTGACTCACCCGCACAGCAGACCTTTGTTGACCAAACCCTGCGTGCATATTGGAGGCCTGCATGGTGGACCTGCAGGGCGGACCCAGGAGTGTGCCCACCCGGTGAGCTGTTCCAGAGCACTGGGCTCTCAGGACACCTTAGCGCCTCCTGACTGGGCCTTACGTCCCCGTGGACGTGGCGCTTCACGTTTCCTGTGTGCCTTGCCATCATGGACCGCCTCCTCTTCGTGCTTCCCGGGGCCTTTGCTTTTCTCTCTGAGGTCCAGCTCCATCTGGTTACATGTTCCCATTTGTTGTCTTAAAGGTGCTGTGACAGAACTAAGCAGAGAGTTTAAGGAAGCAGGGGAACCCGTCACCGATGACAGCACCAGCTTGCATAAGTTTTCTTACAAACTTGAGTATCTCCTCCAAGTAAGTGACTCCTGTGGTGTGTTGCCTTCTGCCCTGCTGTCTTTTGTCTCCCTCACGGTGACTCATCAGGATGTGGTCGTTGTCAGACCGACGGCCAGAGCAGCCCCCATTGAGGGTGCAGGCCGCCGAGGGCCATTCTCTGGGGAATCAGAACCTTGCCCCTTAGGATGATTAGGATGATTTGGGGGATCCAGAAGATTCTTTAGAGTTGTAGGTCAACTTCAGGCAGGTAACAAGGTGCCTGTATTGCAGATCTTAACTTTAGGCGGTCACGTCCCCTTGTGAAAGTCTGGTGGAAGCTATGGAACCTCTGCCCAGACGGATATGCATATGCGTGCACAACCAGTCACACGTTTTCCAGGAGCCTCTGGGCCCTCCAAAGGTTTTCCGGATGCCTGCCTCAGAGCCTTGCTGCTCCGAGTGTGGTCGCAGACTAGCAGTGCCAGCGTCCCCTGGGAGCGTGTCGGAGGTGTGCTCTTGGTCCCTCTCTGACGCCCCGCAGGGTCAGGGTCTCTGCGGTCAGCCCAGGAAGGAGTTTCTCCTTGAACACGCTCACAGCAGAATGCTTGTGTGTGCTCGATTCAAGTGCACAGGTCTGGGGAACGCTGCAGGTGTGGAAAAACAGGCAACTGACTACAACAGGAAGGAAATGGACCAAAATGTTAACAGGAGTTAATCTTAGGGTGGTGGTATTGGGCATGGTAATTCTTTCCTTTCTGTTTTTTGGGGGGTTCTATCCAGATTGCCTAACAATACATGCATGTCTTCTGTAATCAGAAAAGAATGCTATAAAATGTTGTGTCGTGTTGTGTTACGTTATAGAGAGAGCCCGATGCATTTCGAACACCGTTAGTTTGCCCTGCCACACCCACCACAGTGCGTAGGGTGATGCCCCTGGAGGGGACGGCCACAGCGTGTTAAAGGACTCCCTGCCGCCTGCCTTTTCAGCCGGTTCTCTCTTTCACACTGTGAAGATATTTACGGACCTTTTTTTTTTCTTATGTAAAAAAATTCATTTTGGTTTTGGATTTGAAATGACTCATAACTGATACCAATTTGAATTTATTGTTTATATATTAAGACATTGACACTTGAGTGCCTGGGATAAAATGTCACTAACTCGTTTCCCTGAGTAGAGAGACATAGTTAGCACTCTGTATGTTGCCCCTCAGACTTTTCTCTTGTATTTCTTCATCGTAAGTTGTTACACATCTTTATCAAAGTTGGTACTAGCAGCTTTGTGCTATTAACAGAGTTCTCTTCAAGAGATACATCTATTTTGGGGGGCAGGGGGTGGGTGCCGTTATTCCTGAATCTTACTAATTGGATGACCTTGGGCTAGTTACTTACCGTCTCCTAGCCTCAATTTCCTTATCTGTAAATTGGGGATTAAAACACTTTCATTTGACAGTAAATAAAAATAATGCCCGTAAAGGGCCTTACCCAGTGCCAGGCAACGAAGAAGCTGTTGTTATTGTTTATCACTTAATGAGATGAACAGCAGTGGTTTAGATTGCCTGTCTCTGTCCCTTTCCCTGCCCAGTTTGATCAGAAAGAGAAGGCCACCCTCTTGGGCACCAAGAAGGATTACTGGGATTATTTCTGCGCCTGCCTGGCCAAGGTGAAAGGAGCCAACGACGGGATCCGATTCGTCAAGTCTATTTCGGAGGTGAGCAGAGCAGCCATGGGCCTCACGTCCTCTCACCTGCCTTCAGCATCTCTTTGCAGAGACCTTTGCTTCAGATAGTCAAGTGAGGAAGTGGGGTTTATGGGTGGTAAAGAAGTGAGGAAGCCCAGTCCTGGCTGGTGTAGCTCAGGGGATTGAGTGCGGGCCTGCGAACCAAAGGGTTGCCGGTTCGATTCCCAGTCAGGGCACGTGCCTGGATTGCGGGCCAAGTCCCCAGTGGGGGTACTTGAGAGGCACCCACACACTGATGTTTCTCTTTCTCTCTTTCTCCTTCCCTTCCCCTCTCTCTAAATCAATAAATAAAAACAAAAGAAGTGAAGAAGCCCAGTCTAGGTACACTCAGTGCCCACTGTTCTGAGTGTTTACCAAGCCGAGCCGCTCTGTTACTGGACCGCGACCCACACCTTACCCAGTCCGCCCATGTGCCCCTCCCAGGTGTACAGCGTTTTGTTTTTAAAGTCAGCTTCTTAGGTAGAGATCTCAATGTTTGCCAGGCTGCTTTCCCTGCAGTTTTTCCAGAGAACTTGGATTTGAAATGAAGAGAGGAATGTGAGATCTTAAGAGACGCTAAGATGCTGGTGTGCTAAGCAGCTGCCCACGTCGTGTTCCGAGTCCCCAGAGCAGAATGCCATGGCTTGGCTGCTTTACAAAACTCTGGAACAGTCGGTCTCTCTTTCTCTCTCTGCCTCTCCCCCACCTCCCACTCCTGACAAACCTCTTTTTCTCTCAAAGCCCGGTCCGTTTGGGAGTAAAGAACTTTACACATTAGGGAGCAAGTAACCCCCTAGATTTAGAACGGGAGTTCTAAAGTGTTTGAACGTTTCTCTTTCGGTGTCTTGTCTGCAAGTTTAAAGACACCCAAAAGCCCGCAGACGTGTTCCTTGGCTGGCCTATGGCAAGGACCTCAGAGTCAGGCGCTCTGGGAGGAATTCCTGCCTGACCCTGGAGCCAGATGGGTTTCTTCTTACAACGAGTGACAGTTGGATGGGCTGGCCGTGAGAGCTGGCACTTTCCACCTGCCGCACCCTCTGGCGCCTGAACCCACGAGGCAGCGTCCTGACCTGGAGGAGTTTGACCTGCCAATTTCTTTAATGTCCAGGCAGCGCAGACGGGTCTCGTGGGGTCTTGCCTGGTGGGACACTCAGGTCCACAGTGTAGATCGGTGTCTAACGCAGCGTAAAGCTGGAGAGGGCGCCCGTCATGCCCTCTTCTTCGTGCACCTGGGAGTCTCCCCGCCACTCTCGTCTCTTCCACTCCTCGCAGCAACCAAAGCCTTCGACGTCCTGACTTCGAGCAGCTGAAGCCCAGCGTTAGGAAATGCTTACGTCTACTTTACCCTTCTCTCAATGCAGTGAAACCTCTCCAGGCCAGAGAAACTGTCTTCTGGAAGCCAGAGCATTCCCTGCTTGCACAGACGTCGTTGGGGTCTTGGTGGCGGGCATGGGCTCCACCTCCTGTAGAGCCCAGCTGTCTCATCTGCTGAGGCTCTGCTCTCTGGCACCATCGGGCGGAATGGCTCGGGGTGTCACTAGGCAGGGTGGGCTGCTGGACACTTGGGTCACCTTGAGTCAGTAATCAGGTGCCAGCCAGGCCAACAAGCCAGGAGGTAAAAGTTAATGGATAGGAAGCATTGCTGGGCCCACAGGCCCCTTTGGGGTGGAGGCAGCCATTTGGACTAAAGCAGTCCCAGGCTCCCGTCAGCCACTTCTGCAGGTCCACAGTGGGCTCCACGTGGACTGTGCGCATTCGCCACGGGCGGCAGGGGCAGAACCGGGTGCGGCCTGGCTTAAAGCTCAGTCAGGTCCCATGCACCTTGCAGACTTCCTGTCCTTTGCTGCTGCTGTATCGCTTCCTAATATAGTGCATGTGAGTTCTGATTAAATGCTAAAAAAATTCAGGAATTAGGTAATGAAAGCGGACCCATGATCTCAAAAAATAGAAAGTGAAAAGGCTGTGCCATATTTTCACTTGTAGTACAAAAAAACTACTGTTTTCTTCACCAAGGGATGTTTTAAAAGATCTCTTAAAATAAATAGCTCCTTTTATGTAAATATATAAAATCAGTAGGCCTGATTAAAAATATAGACTCATGTTTTCCAGTAAATCAAATATGCTAAATGCTGTTGCAGTGGCCATTTTGCTAATACAGACAGGCCACTTGATTGGGAGCTCACAGACCCGGGCTGCTCAGCGAGCTCTTGCTCAGCCCCGTGGGGCCTCGTGTGGGTGTGTGTTTGTGTGACGGTCATGCTTTGCTTCACTGTGCCCGGCTTAGCTGCCCTCAGCTGCCCGAAGTTCCTAGTTGTCCCCACTGGACACTTCGTTCTCACCTCACTCATCAGTGGCAAAAGTATTTGGACCTGGGGGTGTCGCTGAGATTCTCCGCTGGGCGTCTGCCCTGACCAACCGCCTGCAGACATGCCACGGTGCATTTTATAAAGCCAGCAGTCAGGCGCCACCCGCCTCCATTTCCAGATATCTTGACTTTTACCCCAAACCCACAAAACTCACATGGAAAATATCTTACAGCCTTAACAGTTTTTGGGGTTTCACACCTTTTTATTGTTTAAAACAACTTCATGTTGTGGTATCATTTTCTTGAGTCAGCAGTAAGAAGTCGTGTAGCTCTGAGTTAAAAGATATTTGATCTTGGGCTGAGATACGGGCAGCATGAATCCTGACTTACAAACTGGCCTCACGTGGCTTCTGGGGCTGTCCCCTTGATCCCATCTGTCTCGGTGGCAGTGTCTACAGCTTCTGACCAGCAGACCCCATCTCCACCACAGCAGACTTCCGTGTTCTGGCGTGGTTGGGTGAGGGTTCAGAGACAGGCCTGCGCCGGTGCCCCCGTCCACCTCAGGCTTCCTGAAACACCACCGTACCTGTTTTGTCATTACCCCAGTGTGACCAGGCCACCTAGAGACTCCCCCGCTCTCACCCTGGGCGCCTTCTGACTAAATACAGTGAGTGGGCACAGCTGAAGAGAAGTCCCACCAGGAAAGTTGACAGATGCATGGATTTTACCAATGGTTTCATGAGAACACAGAGGAGGGAGTTCCACACCCATTGTGACTTCCTTTAAGTCCCCCTTACGCACCTCTGCCCTTTGCCCCCTCGTTCCCCCTCCACACGGACTCCAGCCAAGCCCGATAGGCCTCTTCCCCTGCATCTGTTCTCCCAGCAGCCCCCGAGCAGCCCAGGCGTGAGCCACACTGAGACGAGCTCTCGCTCAAGCTCACTTCTGGTGTGCAGAGCCCTTCATTTACTTCCAGGTTTTATTCTGAGTATTCCAAATTAAGTTGTGCAGTTGTCTGACTCCAAACCCAGAGAGCCGGGTCGGGAGGAGGGGGTCAGTGGTATTACAGCGCAGCCGCAGTTGTTGGGGAGCCTCCCGCGAGCACGTCTTCCTAACATGTTTGCCGGAGTCTATAGATCATTCTGGCATGGAAGCCTGGGAGGAGTCGGCCCACTGCAGGCCTCCCGCTCAGGGGTGGCATTGTCAGATGTAGGTCCTGTGAGGGACGTGAATGAAGCCAGGATGTAGGTAGAGGTGGATCACGTGTTCTGCCCTGTTCCCGTTGCTGCAGGCTGCCTGCGAGGCCGGGTGTCTGTGCAGATTTCAGCTGACAGTTCTCCATTTCTGTGCAATCTCCTTTTTCAGCTCCGCACATCTCTGGGGAAGGGAAGAGCATTCATTCGCTACTCCTTGGTGCACCAGAGGCTGGCTGACACCTTGCAGCAGTGCTTCATGAACACCAAAGTGACCAGGTATGGACAAGCCAGGACTGGGCTGGCCCTGTGCCAGGCACAGGTGAACCAAAGTCCCCTGGTCAATGATGACAGCCGCAGCCTCGGTGCCTGTCTGGGGCGTGCCCTGGCGCAGCAAAGCCCTCCCAGCTCTGTCACCCTCCCCTCCCAGCCATAGACCTCGACACACGTGGGGCTGGAGCACTGAGCGCTTACAGGCAAGAAACATGAGGCTCAGGGAGGCCCCTCCGGCGCCGAGTTGGTCCTGCAGCAGGAGCTGGGTGCAGCTCGCGTAACTCCTGTGGCCAGGTAGTTGTCCCTGGGGGGTGGCCTGTCCTTGGTGCTGGCACTAGTACATGGACACACCCCACTGGTCACCAGTGGGTTGCAACCTTGGCCTCTCAGCAGAATTCCCTGTGGGGTTTTTAACACCGCTGAGTCTGGGCCTTGCTGAGGTAACTCAGATACCGAGTTAATACCTGCCAGGCATGGCTGGGCTCCCTGGAGAATGTGGCGGTGACCAGTTTGGGAGCCTTTGTACCACCAGTGATAGAACCTGCGGTGGGGGTGGGGATTGAGCGTGTAAAGCAAGGGAGAAGCGGTCAGATCAGGAGCTGCAGGCCAGGCACCTCCTTGGGTGGCCCCGCACCCCTTTCCCGCTCTGCCTCCCCTCTCCCTGGGGAGCACTCCTCCAGTTAACCAAAGAAATTACCTCTGAAAATTTTAAAAAGAACTGTTGGGGGAAATACTTTGTTTCATTTTGTCACCTTTAAGATGGACTTGCATAGAGGTGTATTTCTCATGCATGTGACATGTGACAGACTTGGTGAATTCATGTGAGTTGCAAGAACACATTTGCTCTGCAGGTTATTTTGTCCTGAGGTTGGTGAAAACCATCACAGGCAGCCTGACTTCTGGGGGACCACGGAGCTCGGACTTGGCCAAGATGCCCTTTACACTTATCCGCGTCCTTTTAAATTCCTCCTGCTCACGAGCAGTGAAACACCCAGCAACACACAGTGCAGAGCTTTTGTTCTTTGTCTTTTAAATTGGTGTCAAGGCAGAAATTAGCAGCGAGTTCAGTGTCCTGTACTGAATTCCCCGGAAGGAATAGGAGATCAGGTTATTCCCCTCTCACAAAGGAAGTGTTCTTTCCCCTGTGGCCACCCTTTCTGGGCAGGTGATTGAGATTTAAGGTTTCTCATATCCTTTTTGGGAAATAGCTGTGATAGAAATAATACGCGCATAAACATCTAGTTCATCTCAGCAATTCCTGGGAGGAAGTGCAGCTTATTTGAGAGCTGTGTGCTCTTGCAGTGAAAATCAGACGGGGGTGGGGGTGCGTCTGTCTGTGTATTTAATTTAGTAACCTGAGTTAGGAGTGGGTGAGGCCGAGGCATACTGAGAGGACTGGTTAGATTCACTCTGCGTTCCTGTGTCAGTTTTGTAACCCGTACCTCGTTGTCTCCCTGCAGTGACTGGTACTATGAAAGAAGCCCCTTTCTGAAGCCACGGCTGAGCTCTGACATCGTGGGCCAGCTCTACGAGCTGACCGATGTTCAGTTTGACCTGGCGTCCAGGGGCTACGACTTAGATGCCGCCTGGCCGACGTTTGCCAGGTATTTGGAAGCGTTGCTTGGTTTAAAGGATGGGGGAGGGATGCTTGGAGGTTTGAAGGTCACCACCGTCTACTCAAAGCACTTTTGTTTGCTCAGGAAACACATAAAGCCTTGCAACTCTTAGGCCGGTTAATTGTACAGACATTGTTGAATTGGGACGCACAGTAACATCTGGGGGCTCCGGCCTTTAGCTCACCTGGCTGGCCAGGTGGTATGAGGAGTCTGGACGTGGATGTGCAAAACCCAAGGCTTTTCACTGTGCTGAGGGACTTGGTGTGAAAGTCTGGGGAGGAGCGCGTGGGCTTTTTCCCATTCGTTCTGAGCGAGTTATCATGGAAGCCTTCCAGGCCATAAGAGAGGGAGTGAAAGTGACAGCCCGCCCATGGGAAGGGTGCCAGAAAGCGTGTTCACTTTTTACACCAGGATGGCACTCCACACGGCATCCAACTGAATCCTCACAGCGCTGCAGGGGGGGGGGGGGGGGGGGTGGTGAGGACACAGGCTCCAAGGGGAGGGACTCACCCCCAGGCACGCAGCTGCTGGGCAGAGGGCCAGGGCACCGGACTCAAGTCTGGCATTCTTTCTTTGTTTTGCTTTCTGTTCACAAGGCTTTTAAATTTCAGTTTTCATATTTTGTATTAGGACATACTTTCTATGTAGAGAATAGTACTGAATATGATGATACCGTGTACAGTTGAATACACATTTTGCCTCATCTACATCACATGTCCTTTTTTGTAACTTACTGATTTTAAATGATTTCAGAATTACAGAAAAGCTACAAAAGTGGTACAGAATACTCATCTGTTCACCTCGATTTGATTCCCCAATTATCAGTACTTTACCAGGAGAGTTTTCTTCTTCTCCCATCTATACGTGTTGGTTTATTTCCTAAGCCACTGGAGAGTAAGTTACAGACTTGCTTTTCCTTTACTCCAGTACACTTCAGTGTGTATTTCCTAAAATCAGGGACATGGCCTCAGTACAATTATTAAAATCAGGAAACTGACATCAATACAATATTACCGTCTCATTTACAGACCTCATGTAAATACTAAGAACTATCCCAACAATGTCCCTTATACTCATAATCCAGGATCACACTGTGCGGGTATCACCATGTCTCCAATTTGAAACAGTCCTCTTTCCTTTGGAACAGTGTCTCAGCTTTTGTTTTCCATAGCATACATTTGTGCAAAGTACCAGTCGGTTCCTTTGTAAAATGTTCCTGAGTGAGAGTTTGCCTAGTGTCTCCTCCTTAGACTCAGGTTGAGCATTTTTGGCAGGAATAACCTCAGAAGTTGTGTCCTTCGTGGCCGGCACGTTGTATCTGGGGACACGTGGAGTCGTTTTGTTCCATTGTGAGCTCAGGTGACCATGACAGTTTGGCTAAGGTGGTGTTTGCCAGGGCGCTCCTGAAGTGACTGTTTCTCCCATTGTGATTAAGATGTGTCTCATGGTAAGACGCTCTGAGACTAGGTTATCATCCTGTTCCTTCCCGTCTTTCACCTGTTAGTTTTAGCGTCTGTTGATAATTCAGGCAAGAATGATTTTCCCACACTTGTATTCATAAACGGTTTTTACATATGCAATTCCATTTGCATGCCTTGAATCATGAGATAGCTGTCCCCTTGCAACTTGCTTTTTCTACTCCACCTTGTTTTTGGCGTTTTTATCTGTATTGGCACGTTGGCATTTTTTTTAAGATTTTATTTATTCATTTTTAGGGAGAGAGGGAGAGAAATACCCATCAGTTGCCTCTTGCACACCCCTAACTGGGGACCTGGCCCACAACCATGTGCCCTGACCAGGAATCGAACCAACAACCTTTCGGTTTTGGAGGACACCCAACCCTCTGAACCATACCAGTCAGGGCTGCAGCTCTGTAGGTGTAGCGTAGGGTCAGCAGCTAGGGCCCGCAGGGCGGTGTGTAACGACCATAGAGTCTGTGGCTGCTTTCATGCTGCCATTGGCAGAGCTGAGTTTTGACAGAGGCCATGAGGCCTGCAGGCCCAGAACGTTCACGTCGGGCCCTTTCCAACAAGGGGTTGCTGATCCGTGGTGCCGTGTTCTGCCATGTGAGTAGACCAGCTTGTCTGTTGCCCTAGTGATACAGGGTTGGGCTGGCTCCACTCTCTGCGCCGTTGCGGACAGTGCTGCCAAGAACACCCCGTGTGCCTCCTGTGCACACGCGTGTGTGACCCTCTGTAGGGCAGACCCTGAGAGGTGGGGTTGCTGGGCCGTGGAGACCAGCATTTTTAAAACGCAATACTTGCAGGTTAAGGGGAGGATTCTGCTGAAGTGAAAAGGTGTCTGGTCTGCACTGTTCCTGCTAAATGGGGTTCTCCTACAAGTCTTTGCGTTGCTGGGCTGTCGGGCGGAGCTCTCTGCGGTGAGGGAGGGCTCTGTGTCCACACTGCCCAGTGCAGCGACCTGCACGGGAAGCAGTCTGTGACGCGGTGGCCATGAGCCCCTGGGCACAACGTGGCCTTCCTTCACCAGGTTCACCGCTCCTTTCTCCTCACCAGCAGATGTCGAAAGTTAAGGAAAATTTAAACCCAAAGCTGGGA
Organism: Micronycteris hirsuta; assembly: GCA_004026765.1. NCBI lineage: Eukaryota > Metazoa > Chordata > Mammalia > Chiroptera > Phyllostomidae > Micronycteris > Micronycteris hirsuta. The sequence goes on from PVJI01013300.1 coordinate 41,673, forward strand.
AATGCCCTGTTTGCTTAGTTCTTTTTTGGCCCCAGGAGGAAAGCCATCACGTTTAAACTTTGGCTGTGGAGTCCATTTGCTGTAGATTGATGTTAATGTGCTCTTTGGTGGAAACTGGGGGGTTTTGCCTTTTCACACTCTCTCTGACCTGGAAACCCCACTTGCCTCCATCTGGCTTTCGTGCCTGTGTGTGTATTTGTGTCCTGCTGTGACACAGGTGTGTCTGTTCTGTGGCCCCGCAGGAGGACCCTGTCCCCCGGCTCCTCTGCCTACATGTGGAAGCCCCCCAGCCGGAGCTCCAGCCTGAGCAGCTTGGTGAGCAGCTACCTGCAGGTAATGCCGGACAGGCTGGCGGTGTCCTCGCTCTGGTGCCGGCCAGGGCACGTCCTTCCCTCCGCAGCTCAGGGCGACATTCTCCAATGCCTATTCTCCCAGCCGGAGCAAATATAAACCCTCCTTTAGACCCACTGTTTTCTAGGGCCCAGGTTTTTACAGCCAAGTAAAACTTAGGCTTCATAAAAACTAAATTCTTATCAAGGCTTTAAAAAAAATTGAAAAGAAGCAGTTAACACTGTGGTTAAAAGCGATGGAGTCAGATCCAGACTGTCGCCTGCCACCTGTGTGCCCCTGGGAAGGTGCCCGATGCTCTGGAGGCCTCTGCCTCTCGCCCACCTAGTGGGGAGCGTAAAGCTGCTGTCGCCAGTCGGTGGGGACCAAGTGAGGGAACACAGGACCACAGGTGAGCGGTGGACATGGCAGATGCCCATTAAATGCTCGTGGGTGGGGTTCGCTTTGTTAGAAATGCAAACGTCATAGCTGTGTGTGGTTTTATGGGAGAGACCACTGAAATTAATCAACACAACAAAATAAAAGTCATCAAGCAGCATTACGAGTAGAAAACTGACTAACCTTTTGCCCTATTTTGTGGTTTAATCACAATAGGAGTTGTGGGTACAGTGCAATGGTGAACAGTGGTTGAAATATAACAAGTTATTTAAGAACTGACATCCATTATGTTACTGAAGCTGCAGGAGGCTCAGGGGCAAACGCGAGTTCTGAGTGTCAGGGGAGCTCATGTGTGGCATTGGGTCTTTAGGATGTGCTGCTGGCAGGTGCTGTGAGCAAAGGGGTTTCAGTGACTAGCTCCATGGACTAACCTAAGATCATTTAATTGCTCTGTTTTTCCTTCTGTTCTCATTAAACTCTAAAGCTTTTCCAAATAACCATGTTGTTTCATCCCAAAGCCCCTTGTTTCTTGTTTCTCCTCCCCAGACTCAGGAAATGGCCTCCAGCTTTGACCTCAACAGCACCTTGAACAACGAGGCACTGGAAGGCTTTGATGAGATGCGGGTGGAGCTGGACCAGCTGGAGATGCGGGAGAAGCAGCTGCAGGAGCGCATACAGCAGCTGGACCGAGAGAACCAGGAGCTGAGGGCAGCTGTCAACTCGCAGGGAGAGCAGCTGCAAATGGAGAGGGAGAAGGGTCGCTCTTCTGCCCAGGACAACGTTCGCCTCACTCACATGATGGCCGGGCTCCAGAAGCAGTTGGAGGTCACCCAGGCCACACAGAACACCGTGAAGGAGCTGCAGACGTGCCTGCAGGCCCTGGAGCTGGGTGCTGCAGAGAAGAAGGATGAGGATCACCACTCAGCCCTGCAGCGACTGGAGCCCATGCTGCAGCTGCTGGCACAGGAGCTCGAGGCCACCCGGGACTCGCTGGGCAGGAAGAACCAGCTTTTAGCTAATGTCCCAGATCTGCCGGGCACAGCTGAGCAAAAGGCACATGTGGCACTGGTCACAAAGGGGCAGCAGGAGCTCATCCCCTGCGCCTCGGCCCAGGAGATCCAGGAGCTGGGGGAGAAGCTTCGAGCTCTAGAACGAGAGAGCACCATGGTCCAGGAGCTCAACAGGCAGCAGAGCGCCCGGCTGGAGCAGCTGGTCAACGAGCTGCAGCTGAAGGAGGAGGCCCGGGCTGGCCTGGAGCGCCGCGTGGGGGAGATGGGCTCGCTCCAGGAGGAGCTGTCTGGGAAGAGGAAGGAGGCAACCGAGCTCCAGCAACAACTGCAGGAGGTGCTGGCCCGCTTGAACTCCGTGGAGGAAGAGCTGGCAGAGGTGAGGCAGGAGGAGAAGCAGCATGGACAGGAGAAGGAGCTGCTACAGCAAGAGGCCAGGTCCCTGCTATGGCAGCTGCAGCTCCTGGAGACGCAGCTGGCACAGGTGAGCCAGCATGTGAGTAACCTGGAGGAAGAGAAGAAGCAGCTCATCCGGGACAAAGACCACCTCAGCGAGAAGGTGGGGATGCTCGAGCGGCTTGCTGGACAGCCAAGCCCAGGCCTGCCCGTGGCAGGTGAGAAGAGTGAGGCTCTGGATCACACCCCTCAGGATCCCTCCCCACAGCAGGTCTTGGAGATGCCAGAGGAGCAGAGAGGCCTGCAGGAGGGACCGATGGACGATGCCAAAATGCAAGGGAGCAGCCAGGAGGAGGAGCTGCAGCAGGCCAACAGGGAGTTGGAGAAGGAGCTGCAGAGTGTGGTAGCACGCAACCAGCTCCTGGAGGACAAGCTGCAGGCCCTGCAGGCTGACTACCAGGCACTACAGCAGCGGGAGGCAGCCATCCAGGGCTCCCTGGCTTCCCTGGAGTCCGAGCAAGCCAGCATCCGGCACATGGGCGACCAGATGGAGGCCAGCCTCCTGGCTGTGAAGAAGGCCAAGGAGACCATGAGGGCCCACATGGCAGAGAAGGAGGCTGCCCTGCAGAGCAAGGAGGTCGAGTGCCAGCAGCTGCGGGAGCAGGTGGAGCAGGGCCGGCAGCTGGCAGAGGCTCGGGAAGGGGAGCTCAAGGCTTTGGAGAGCCAGTGCCAGCAGCAGACCCAGCTGATCAAGACGCTCACAGCAGAAAAAGGCCCAGAGGGCCTCAGCCCACCTCAAGAGAATGCATCTCAGGAACTAGCTGCCCAGCTGGTCCTGTCTCAGGCACAGCTGGAGGTCCATCAGGGGGAGGCTCAGCGAGTGCAGGTGGAGGTGGTGGACCTCCGGGCCAAGCTCCAGGCAGCGCTGGGTGACCAAGAGAAGGTGCAGAGCCAGCTGAGCGTGACCGAGGCAGCTCTGCAGGAGCACAAGGCCCTTGTGCAGCAACTGAAGGAGCAGAACGAAGCCCTCAACAGAGCCCACGTCCAGGAGCTGCTGCAGTGCTCGGAGCACGAAGGGGCACTGCAGGAGCAGAGGGCCCATGAGGCCCATCTGAAGATGGAGGAGCTCCATGCCCTGCGGGAGGAGCTGTCTCAGGCCAAATGCAGCTCCCAGGAAGCCCAGCTGGAACACGCCGAGCTGCAGGAGCAGCTTCACCGGGCCAACACGGACACCGCCGAGCTCGGCATCCAGGTCTGCGCACTGACTGCTGAGAAAGAGCGGATGGAGGGCATATTGGCTCGCACCATCCAGGAGCTCCAGGATGCCAGAGAGGCAGCCTCCAGGGAGCAAGAGGACCTGCAACGCCAGGTGGCGGGGCTGCAGCGAGAGAAAGAAAACTTGCAGGAGAAGCTAAAAGTCGCTGAGGAGGCAGCTAGCTTGCTGCCTTGCCTACAGGACCAGCTGTCCCAGGCTGAGCAGCGGGCCCAGAGCCTCCAGGAGACTACACACCAGGAACTCGACACCCTCAAGTTCCAGATGAGCACCGAGATCATGGACTACCAGAGTAAACTTAAGGTAACCTTAGCCTTGACCCCCAGGCTTCACCTGTCTCCTGCAGAAGGACCTGTTGGGTTCATGAGGATACAGGTGGCATCTTCAGCCATGTGGCACATAAGGGCCCAGGAATGCCCCAGAGGCTCAGGCAAACATGCTCCCGTTCCGCTGTCAGCATCGCCCTGCTGAAATGGTAGGGGCGTGATGCTGAGGAGTGATGCCTTAGCCCAGAAGTCTAAATTCAAGGCCATTGCAGACAGGTTTGGCCCGCAAAGAATATTTTTTTAATTAGCAGTCAACATTTAAAGAGCAGGATGTTTACAAATTCAATTTGGGTGCTTCTTTTGAAATCTTGAGAGACCTGAAAGCCTGTGCCCTCAACCCCATGTGGCTGCGGTGGCAGGAGTTGGGTAGGGGCTGCCCACATCAAAGGGGACGGGCATCCTCGGCATTTTCCTTGCAATCCTTTATGCAGTTACCCAGCCCTTTGGGCACGTGAGTTTGAGACCCGTGCTGTAGCCTCTAGAACCTACTGCAGAATGCCAGCAGTTCCTGGCTGCTTCGAGCCCTGCCTCTGGCTTCTCTGTCCCTTCAGGCCCCATTCTGGTAGCAGGTGCAGTTGGAGGGAACTGAGTCAATTAGTTATCACAAGACCCTTGGCATAGACGGGAACAGCAGTTACCGTGTGCCTTTGACACTGCACAAAGGGAAGGAGTTAAGAGTCAGGATGGCTCTGGTCTCCAGTGCTTATCATTTGTCTGTCTGTGTCCAGGTCTGTGCATGCTCAGGTCACTCCGATGCTGTGCTCTTAGGCAGCTATGGCGTTTGTTTCCACAGATGTGCCTCCTACCCTGTCACCCCATTCTGTGCAGCTCCATGTGGCTCAGAAGCCACTTTCTTCCTTGCAGAAATGCAATTCTAAGTTTGGGGACCAAGCCAAGTCTCTTACTAAGCTTGAAAAGATTTTGTTACCAATGAAGCCCAATACTTACTGAGTTTGGGGCAAAAAAAGAGAGAGGTAGCTTGTTTTTTACCCTCTTGGGGGATGTGGCTGAGGGAATCTCAGAGCAAGGACCCCACCTCTGCGATCCCTTTCTCTTCCTCTCCAGACTGCCAGTGAAGAGTGCAGGAGCCTCAGGGGCCAGCTCGAGGAACAAGGCTGGCAGCTGCAGGCTGCCAATGAGGCAGTGGGGAAGCTGGAGGTAGGCCTGGCCCAGGGGAGTGCACTTCCGGGAGCCTGATCAGCAGCTGGCCACCTGGGTGGGGGAGACCAGTGCATGGCCTCTGCCTGGTCATTTCCACTCCCAATGTGGGCACCTCTCGGGGGAGAAGGGATCTGGTTTGGTTTCCATTGGACCACTGAAGGGCTCCCTATAGGACTTCAGGTCCAGAGCTGACGCTGTTGTCAGTTCACTTCTGCAGACACCCTGAGTTTTGTATCACGGTCCTTTTCCACTCCCTGGGCACCTGGCTGGAGCTGCCAAACGTGTTTTTCACCCAGCCTTATGGAAGGGGAACCAGCGGTCCTTCTGTCAGTCCTCTCTGCAGACAGTCTCCAGGTCTGGGACTCTGAACTGAGCAGGAACGGGTGCCGCTGGAACCACAGTCTTCAGGGCAGTGACTTATTTAACTGAACCCTGCTCCCCACCACCCACCTCCGCCCCCACCCCCACCCTGGAGATTCTGACACCAGCCGCCCCTCCAACCACCACAACCAGTTGCAGCTGCTGCTTAAGGGACATAACTACAAACTGGAATGCGTCACAAATAGAGACTCCACAGACAGAGACAAAGGTCCTTTGGCCTCTTGAACTGAGAAACAAACAAAAGCCCCTCCAGTTAGAAGTGGCCCGGCAAGATGGGGTGGAGAGCGCCGCAGTCGCTCTGTGGTGTCTGGCGTGTGCTTTTGCAAGCCAGGTGTCTTCTCCGCCGTGCCCTTTGCCAGGCCGCCCAGGCAGATGCGGGAGAGAAGCTGAGCCGCGCCAGCGAGCACCTCTCAGAGTGCCAGGCCGCCGTGCTGAAGAAGGACGAGGAGGGGGCCGCCCTGCGCGAAAGCCTGGACAGGTTAGTTCCAGTCCCTCCACGCAGCCAGCGTCGTCTTCGGGGAAGGGGGTGTTGGGTGCAGTCAGTTAGAAAGTCAGCCACTCATCTGGGGGTGAAGAAGTCCTTTTTTGAGAAAAGCCACAGACTCAGAGAGTGCTTGTGCCGGAAACGTTGCGCAGAGAACCTGGCCGTCTCCCCGTCATAGCCCTGTAGACAGCGGGCCTTTCTCCTGGTTCCACGTTCTCCTCTCGGGCAGGGCGCATCTCAGCTCACTAATGTCATGTTTTGGAAAAACTAACAGGAAGTAAAAACTGGTACGGCTAGTAATGCCATTGGTAGTGGTAATAATAACAGCAAACAGATGATGCCTGAAGTGGAGCAGGCACCGCTTTTAGGTTCTTCGCGTCTAGTTGCCCATTGAACCTGACTGCAATCCGATGAGGACGGTGTTATTTATACCCACATGAGAGGCGGGGGAGCGCGGCTCAGGAGAGCTGAGGGCCTTCCCAGGGTCAGACAGCATGTGAATGATGGTAGTGGGATTGGAACCCAGACCATTTGGCTCCAGAGTCTCTTTCCTCAACAACTACCCTAAAAAAATCAGACAGATAGTGTTGTGTTCTGTTTTACCGTAGGGTACTGCTGTGTGTGTGTGTGTGCATGCATATGTTTTCTCCCTGTGGATGTGACTCCAGCTCCTCCTCATTTCCACTGCGTTAGGTGTGGGTTCTCCCCAGCTCGTCCTGAGAGTGAGTGAGTGTGCCGGGGACCCGGACCAGCTTGTGTTCCTGCAGCCCGACTGGAGCTGGGTCTGTGGAGAGCGCCTCACGCTGTCACCCCTT
>PVJI01013301.1:0-30720 GCA_004026765.1 Micronycteris hirsuta
TTTAAAGATTTTATTTATTTATTTTTAGAGCGAGGGGAAGGGAGGGAGACAGAGAGGGAGAGAAACAGCAATGTATGGTTGCCTCTCACATGGCCCTCACGGGGACCTGGCCTGCAACCCAGGCATGTGCCCTGACGGGGAATCGAACCGGGACCGTCTGGTTCCCAGCCCGCGCTCAATCCACTGAGCTACACCAGCCAGGCCAAATGTGTGTCTTTGCACGAAGTTTCTTAGACCTTTTCCCCAACATCTTTATTTAAAGAAAGTACTCACCCTTTTTCCTCCAAAAGGGCTCTTTATAATAAACGATACACTTGATGACTGAACCCAAAGGCACACGAGTAATTAGCTGGTTTCTCATCATTGGTAGAGGGGGACTGAAATGAATCTTCATACTCAGAGCAGGAGGAATAGCGCTAATCACATATTTAGCCTGGAAGAAAAAAATGTTGGTAAAATTGTTGATAGTTTGTGCTTTTTTCCTAATGTTTCTCTCTTATTTCACTCTTCTCCCCACCTCAGTCTCTTCTAACCAGAGAAACTGGAAGGATACTCTTAGACTCAGAATGTGCTCTTATTGTTCTGGAGTTCAAAACTTCTGATGACTTCCCATCACACTTGGAGTCAAAATCAAGTTCCTCAATCACCTCCAAGACCATAAGTGAAATGGACCCTTATTATGACTCCGATCTCACCTCTTATTACTCTTCCCCTCATTCCTTAATTATGCCATTGTGACCACATTGCCTTCATCATGCCAAGCTTGCTTCTACCTCAGAGCTTTAGCACTGGCTGTTCTGTGTACCTGGAATGTTGTTCCCTCAGAAAGTCACATGGCTCAGTCCCTTATCTCTTTGGTTCTGTGCTCAAATATCACCTTCTGAGTGAATTTTTTCTTTGATGACCTATTTAAAATCAAATGACCAGTTGCCCCACCCCACCTTATGGCTTCCCCCCACCCCACTTCACTGTTTGATTTTTTTCCATAGTACTTATCACTATCTGGCATAGTTTATATTTTAACTATATATTTGATTATGGTCTTTCTCCATCACCAGAATGTAAACCACATGAAGACAAAAAACTTTATCTGTTTTGTTCACTGTTCTGTTCCCAACTCCTAGAATAATGCTAGGCAGATAGGAGGCACTTGATATACATCAAATATTTTCTTTGTTTTTCTAATTATGTAGGACCCCAATACAGAGGGTTGATAAAATATGTTTTTATAACCTCCTCACTCAAAATATTCTGGTTCTCTTTTCTTTTCTTTCAGATAGAGTTAGCTTTTTCACTTTGGGCAAAGGAATTGTCTATGAAGTCTAGAATATTCTTGGCTTATTTAAGCTCTGGTTATCTATGAGACACTTGTATTTTCCCCTTAGTTTAAGGCTCTTGATTACCTCATACACCTCATGATTTAGGGTCTCCACAAGGACATTTTCTCCTGTCTGGTCAATGTGGGTCACAGGCCTCTCCAACTTCACTTGATCCCCAAGAAGGTCCATTATCCTCTCACTCACTTGACCAGATCCACCCACAAATTTCCTCTCCTGAAAAGAAAAAATAATTATAGAGGTATGTAGGAAATATTGGAATGGGTATAAATTACTAAATTAGTAGTTTTCATCATATATCTTTTTGTGAGATAAATAAAATTTTATTTTGCTGTCATGAATAGCATGTTTTACTGTTGTTGTCTAACTACTGGTTGCTGGATTTTGACAAAATTACAGATTTTCTAATTGTCATGTTCCAGGTTATGCTTTTGCAGATTTTCAAGCTTCAACCTCAGCTGGACAACCTCACCCTAACCCCATGTCCCACCTGTCTGGTCACTATCTTTGCTCTATGTCTTATCTGCATCTTTTTGTTGGGTTGTTGGGTCTGGTGAAGATATTGCCTAAAGTTTGGCTACCACTTGTGTGAGCCTGTTTTTCCCATCCTTATTAATTAGGCTTAGAACCTCCTTGGCCCACCCATTGCCAGGCCAGCCTACTCCCTGTCGCAAGTTGTCCATCTCATCCTGGGTCCGGTGCCTGCTGCTTATGTGGCCACTGCATCATCTGTCCTGAGCCCTTGTAAAGCTTGCAAATGTTTTGTATGATTGTGTACACAGTTGAGCTGACTGTCTTTTCTTCAATTTTCAGTGCAGTTAATTTTTTTGAGATTTTGTTTATTTATTTTTAGAGAGAGGAGAAGGGAGGGAGAGAGGGAGATACATCAATGTGTGGTTGCCTCTCATGAACCCCCTACTGGAGACCTGGCCTGCAACCCCTGCATGTGCCCTGACTGGGAATCAAACTGGCAACCCTTTGGTTCGCAGGCCGGCACTCAATCCACTGGCACACCAGCCAGGGCTAATTTCTTAAAAGACTATTTCAAATAGGTTTAGGAATAAGAAGGAAGAAGAGAATGAGGAGAAGAAGCGAATGAGGAGGGAGAAAATAAAGAAGAGGAGACTAAAGATGGGGAAGGGGGTATGGAAGAAGAAGGAATGGAAAGGAAAATGACTATCAAGCAGATTATATAAGAACTCTAGTACACTTCCCTCTGTGCCAAACACAGTGTCTTATACAATGCTGGGGAAATAGTTAATGAATGAATTCCACAAATGTGTGTTTTAAGTTGAAAATGCATTTCTGACTTTTTGTTGACTTTTCCAAGAAGTGCTCAAGCTATGCACATCAGATGTTCTTCTATAAGCTTATCAAATTATAATTGAATGTATATCCAAATGGAAAATTGCAAAAGTATATAAAAGAGAATAGCCTAATCTTAAAATTACATTGGCTGCTGGGTTCTCACATTGGGTACCTAACAAATAGACTGTCCCTCACAAAAACCACCTTGAGATGCCATGATAAAGTCCTAAGAGCTACAAGGCTGCATGCTGATGACTGAAGAACAATGCCGATCTTTCATTTAGGCAGTGGTTGTTTTCTGTTAGAATGGTGGGATTATGGATAGGTACCTGCCCTCCATTGGTTGTTGAGATGATCCTGGTTGTGCCCCCACACTGCTTCACATACCAGAGGAACCACAGAGCAGAAACTTCATGGGTCTCTGCAGTGACACACAGGTTCACAAAGAGAGTAGCAAGCTTCTTTGCAGATCTACTCAGGAAGAAACAAGAGCAAAATTGGCAAATGCAAAAGTAGAGCATCATTTTAATTCTATAGAAATTATTCAAGCAATAAATTTACTTGGCTACATTTGGCACAACTTAGCAAGTCACAAAAATTGTTATTAGAATCCTGTATTATAAAACATGAGGTCATAAATGTGGAGAATAGGAGATTTATTTCCCCTTAACAAAAATACCTTACTCAGGATCAACTTGTATTCCATATTCTGTACTGTTATGATTTCTCCCCACACACTTGCTACTTTTCCAGTAATCCCCATCTCTGTAAAAGGCATCACCATTCACTCAATTGCTAAGAAATCGATCTTTATTTCTCTTTCCATCACTCTCTCCTCATCCAATCCATCAGAAAGTCCTATTGTCTTTCACCACATCACTCCACTTTCATCAATCCAAATTAGCATTCTTTGTTGCCAGGAGTATTGCAATTGTCTCCTCCCGACCAGTCTCTCTACCTCCACTTGTCCTCACCCAGTATCTATTCATTACACTGAAAGTCAGGAGAGTTTTATCTCCTTCCCCTCCATGGTGTCCTTTCTAAAGTGTAAACCAAGTCATGCAATTCCCCTGCTTAAAACCATCCAGTGGGATCCTATCAAAGCCAGAATAAGATTCAGATCTTCTATGATGGTCTCCAAAGTCCTAAGTGAGGTAGCCTGTGCCTACCTTTGCTAGCTCTTCCTGTACACTCTCTACTTATTCTAATGTCTCTCCAGAAAGAGGAACTCAGTGATCCGCGGCCTGCCTGTGCCCACTCCAGAAGAACCGGGAACAGCTCACAACCGGTGGCCCCCGGCCCAGCGGCTCGCCCGCACCCAATACTGGGGCATAGGGGACGGTGCACACAGGTCCGCGGAGCTCACGCCCGCCTGGAGTGCTGGGGACAAAGCGCCCGCCAACTAGCCCCTGTGCATGGAGCCCTGCAGGGCCAACTGGCTCTGTAGGAGAAAGGTGGAAGCGCCCGCTGAGGGGAGCTGCAGTCCTCAGAAAGACATGACTCAGTGCGGGGCTAAACTACCGGGAAGGGGTGCTGAAAGTACCTAGCATCAAGGCAGCAAAGAGCAGTAAGGCAGTGGGTGAGTTGCCCCTAATTGGTGCACCTCAAGGACAGCACAACTAAAGGCTTAGGCTGGGCACAGAAGGGCACCTAGGAACTGGGCTGGAGTCTGGACAACAGCGAAGAGTGCATCTCAGGAAGGGAGAAAAGCAAAACCAATACCTTCCCAGCCTGACGCAACCAGGGAGACCAGAAGAACAGGCCTGGCCTGACCAGTTTAAAGCCAGTAGAAGGTGAGACATTAAAACCTGAAGCTGTGAAAAGACCAGAATTAGACCCAAACAGGGGTCATCCCAAAAAACAGAGACAGTGAGACAAATTTCACTTTGCTACTCCAGAGAACTTACAAGGTGGGGGCAGTGAATACCAGTACACCTGCTGGAAGAGGAAATCCACCAACAAAGGAATCACCAACAGAAAAAAACAGAAGAAGGTGAAGGAGGAAATGGAACCCACACTAACCTCAATTCAGAAAGAGGAACTTTTTTAAAGTTGTTTGTTTGTTTGTTTGTTTGTTTGTTTTTAGAGAAAGGGGATGGGAGGGAGAAAGAGAGGGAGAGAAACATCAATGTGTGGTTGCCTCTCATGTGCCCCCAACCAGGGACCTGGCCTACAACCCAGGCATGTGTACTTGACTGGGAATCAAACCGGTGACCCTTTGATTCGCAGGCCGGTGTTCAATCCACTGAGCCACATCATCCAGGGCCAAAATACGAACTATTATATGTCTATGAAAATGAGCACTGATTTCCACATTCTCAGCACCCTGGCATCTTTTATCATTTTACTACAGTGAAGTTATCTTTAGAACTCTTTCACCTTCTCAAATTACCTTAATTATTGTTTTATTCTTTGTATTGTTGTCTCCCCCTCTATAATATCAACCAATGATAAAATGGATCTTAACTTTCTTGCTCACCATAGTGCCCCCTTTAATAAAAGTGCCTGGAACATGGTAAGCACTCAGTAATTACTTGTTGATAATTGAATGAATGGTTGATGAGAAATATCAGCTTAACATTATTTTTAAGTTATCTATAATACACAAAGAATATACCAAGTACTGGCCCAAACACAGAATTAGTCACAGTTATCTACTCAGCCATTTTACTGCCTAATGGAAGACAAGCTCAAAGGATGGATGAGGGAGAAAAACAATTAATAGAGCATAGATAGGTGAACTTTTGCTTGGAGTTGTCAGGTACATGGCAAGAGTTGCTATCTGCAGGTACTTTGGAAAGTGAATGATTTCATACAATTCCAATGACTCAGTTATATCTAGCACACCTTGAAATTCACTAGTAATGTGTATTCTGGAATATCTTTAACAAGGACCAATCGTCCTTTTGACTTTGACATAAACTTTGCATGTTGCTAACCGGCTTATGCGCAACTTAGAATTTGATACCTGATAGTGCTGCTGATTATGGGTGGAATAAATAATACTGTCTTCCTTTTATTGAACTCTTTCACACTCCATGGTTTTTATACCTAGTGTCTTACTGAATTGTCATAATAACTATAAAATAGTTTTGAAATAATGTTTACTATTTTTCCTCAGTTCATAAACTCTCAGAGAGGTTATTAATATGTAGTACACAACTCACTAAATAGTACAACTTGAAATCACATCATACCTGATTCAAACCTCATGATTTTAATACCTCAAAATGCTTTATGCCCTGGCTGGTGTAGCTCGGTGGATTGAGTGCGGGCTGGAAACCAAAGGGTCCCGGTTCAATTCCCCGTCAGGGCACATGCCTGGGTTGTGGGCCAGGTCCCCAGTGAAGGCCATGTGAGAGGCAACCAAACATTGCTGTTTCTCTCCCTCTCTGTCTCCCTCCCTTCCCCTCTCTCTAAAAATAAATTTTAAAAAATCTTTAAAAATGCTTTATAATTAGTCAACTGGCAATTTGACTCATGAAGGGCCACATCTACTCTGCACCGTTACTCTGGAAATGTATAGAATCATACCTAACACACATACCGTTACTGACAATATATCCATAACAGCCTGACAGAACTTTTGTGACAATCCCCATCATTTAGTCAGCAAATAGTGTAATACATATGTTGAAGTGACTTAGAGTTAGTTTTTTAAGACTCCTCATGATAACCGAAGGGATGGAACTTGTTGAGTTGTGGTTTCTTTGCAGAGGCAATTTGCGGCAGGCATCTATCTAAAGCAAATATCCAAACATCAGTTTAAAATATTGCTTCAAAATGAAAATAGCATTTGTTGTTTCCTAATATCCTGTCTCTTTTATTTCTTGTTTTATAGGTGAATTGAGATGGCATAAGGTAAAGGGAGTAATGAATGATTAAAACAACACTGGCTTAGCTAGACAGCCAATATTAAACATAAATATATTGTTGTGATTGCAGTTGTTACTGCTGCCAATTTGGTGAGAAAGAAGTAATCCTGGTTTGAAATGGAAGGATATTGAAAAGTAATTCTCTCTGGAGGGTCATGCCATTCCTAGTCCTTTATTTGATTTACTCTGAAAGATTTAGTGAGAAAAGAAATGAGAAGAACAATATGAGGGATGGAAGGCCAGAAAGATAGTGCGATGATATTTTTGCATTCTTTGCTCTGTTGACTTTTTAAAAGAGAAATGTTATTATATTTTCTAAATGGAAAAATATACGTTATATAAAATTTATAATTTTCATAAAATAAAAAGAGAATGAGTATCTTGCATACTTCTGCTCCCCAAAACATAATCACTAGTCTAATTTTGATTCATTTTTTCTAGTTATAGGTTTTTATTTTTATTTTTAAAGTATATTTTATTGATTATGCTATTAGTTTTCCCAATTTTTCCTCCTTTATCCCCACTCCACCCTGTACCTCTCAACCCTCCAGCTTCCCTCCACCTTAGTTCATGTCCATGGATTGTACATATAAGTTCTTTGAGTTCTCTGTTTCCTATACCATTTTTACCTCTCCCCATCTATTTAATGCTTACCAATATGCTTCTTCTTCCCTGTACCTTTCCCCCCCATTCTTCCCTTCCCCTTCCCCACTGAAAACCCTCCATGTGATGTCCATTTCTCTGATTCTGTTCCTGTTCTAGTTGTTTGCTTAGATTTTGTTTTCATTGTTTTTCTTTCTTTTTTTAAGTTCACTTATTGATAGTTGTGAGTTTGTTGTCATTTTACTGTTCATATTTTTTATCTTCTTTTACTTAGATAAGTCCCTTTAACATTTCATATAATAAAGGCTTGGATGAACTCCTTGAACTTGACCTTATCTGGGAAGCACTTTATCTGCCCTTCCATTCTAAACGAGAGCTTTGCTGGATAGAGTCATCTTGGATGTAGGTCCTTGCTTTTCATGACTTGAAATAGTTCTTTCTAGCCCCTTCTTGCCTGCAAGGTTTCTTTTGAGAAATTAGCTGATAGTCTTATGGGCACTCCTTTGTAGGTAACTTTTTCCTTTCCTCTTGCTGCTTTTAAGATTCTCTCTTTGTCTTTAATCTTGGGTAACTTAATGATGATGTGCCTTGGTGTGTTCCTCTTTGGGTCCAAATTCTTTGGGACTCTCTGAGATTCCTGGACTTCCTGGAAGTCTATTTCCTTTGCCAGAATGGGAGTTTTCCTTCATTATTTTTTGAAATAAGTTTTCAATTCCTTGCTCTTCTTCTTCTCCTTCTGGCACTCTTATAAGTCAGATATTGGAATGTTTCAAGTTGTCAGAGGTTCAAAAGTCTCTCTTCATTTATTTGAATTCTTGTTTTTTCATTCTGTTCCAGTTGGATGTTTATTTATTCCTTTTGTTCCAAATCATTGCTTTGAGTTCTGGTTTCCTTCCTGTCACTGTTGGTTCCCTGAATATTTTGCTTTATTTCATTTTGGGTATCTTCCATTTGTTCTTTCATTTTTCAACCAAGCTCAATCAGTTCTGTGAGCTTTTTGATTTCCAGGGCTTTAAATTCTCCATTAGATAGTTTGGCTGTCTCCTCATTGCTTAGCTCTCTTTCTGAAGTTGTTCTCTCTTCTTTCATTTTGGCCCTATTTCTTTGTTCAGGGCACCTGTTAAATTGTAGGGGGGCGAGGCCTTAGGTATTCACCATGGCAGGGCAACCCTCCTTGCTCGGTTGCGTGCTGCCTGTGGGGGAGGGGCCAGAGAGGGAACAATGCAGCTCGCTTGCTTGGCTCTAGCCCACTTTTCAATGAATTCTCATGTGAGACTGGGAGCGTCTTCCACACCAGCAACTGCTGTAGTCCACAGCCAGCTCTGAGTCTCAATTTCCCCTTAAGTCACCTCTGCCTGAGTAGCCTGTCAGCTCACCACAGTTTCTCTCTGTCTGCCATCTTACCAGTCTGGTTGCTCTGCTTGACTGTTTCTTAAATTCCGTGGTTGTCGAAGTTCCATGCAGTTTGATTTTCTGGCACTTCCGGTTGTTTATTGATTTTAGATTGGTTGTTATCCTCCTTTTGGTTGTGCGAGGAAGCGAAGGGTTTCTACCTATGCCTCCATCTTGGCCAGAACTCTAGTTATAGGTTTTTAAAAGGATATTTACATAGTTGACCATATTGCAAATTTAACTTGTGTTTCTGAAAAGCACTTTCTAAATAACTGAGGGAATGATCAACATTAGTCTTTGAACATATGATTGTGCTTTAGTTTCGATCATGACAGGCTGGATATTCTTGGGATTACTTCCTTTAAAACCAGGAAATATATATATACATAATCTTTTATATCTTATTTAGGAAAAGTTAGAAAATTATCTTGTGTTTATATATTCCTAATATCTAAGAATGCTTTATTTTGTCAGCCAATGAACAACTAAGGGAAGGATTAGGCCAAGGGTTATGATACAAAAAGTTAGATCTCTATGATCCCAAAAGAATATAATTAGTCCTATCTTTAAGAAGCTTTAAAGCTCTCTGGGGGAAAAAGATAATTAAATTTATAAAAGCTTTTCATAACATAACTTATAAAACAAGTGCAGGTAATTAAATACCCAATATATTTTGAAAATCTAATGTATAGAATTTATAAGTAAATTCTGTAATTTTATTACAATCAAATGTGTTACAGATCACAATCTCAAAAAGGTAGTAAATAGCATTAGATAAGTATTATACAAATGTAATAAAAGTAAGCATTGACTTCATGACAATAAAATAATTTTACTATTCCAGAATTGGTTGTTTTGAAAGGTTGAAGATACAGGAGACATACAAAGAGGTTTATCACAGGTAATTATATATTAATAATAAAAAAACTAGAAGTAAACAAAATGCCCAACAGAATGCTGATGGATAAATATATTACGGTATTCACTTTTTATATAATATTATGAAAATATGAAATAGGATATTTAATGAAGCATTTCTAAAGTTATGCTTATGACTCCACTCCAGGAAGACAAAAAAAAAGCAATTAAAAATGGGCAAAAGACTTTAACAGACACTTCTCCAAGAAGGACATACAGAGGACCCAGAGACATGTGAAAAGATGCTCAGTATCACTAGCCATCAGAGAGATGTAAATTAAAACCACATCTAACACCGGTCAGAATGGCCATCATAAACAAATCAACAGACAAGTGTTGGAGAGGATTTGGAAAGAGGGAACCCTAGTGCACTGTTGGTGGGAATGCAGACTGGTGAAGCCACTATGGAAAACAGTATGGAACTTCCTCAGAAAACTAAAAATGGAACTGCCTGTTAATCTAGCAATTCCACTGCTGGGATTTTACTCTAAGAACCCTGAAACACCAATCCAAAAGAACCTATGCACCCCAATGTTCATAGCAGCACAATTTACAATAGCCAAGTGCTGGAATCAACCTAAGTGCCCATCAGCAAATGAGTGGATCAAGAAACTATGGTACATTTACACAATTGAATTCTACACAGCAGAGAGAAAGAAGGAGCTTATACTCTTTGCTACAGCTTGGATGGAACTGGAGAGCATTATGCTAAGTGAAATAAGCCAGGCAGTGAGGTACAAATACCATATGATCTCACTTTTAACTGGAACATAATCCACAAAAGAAAAAAGCAAGCAAAACATAACCAGAGACATTAAAATTAAGAGTGATCTAACAATGGCCAGAGGGGAGGGGGGAGGGGACTGTGGAGAGAAGAGTTTTCAGGAACTACTATAAAGGACACATAGACAAAACCAAGGGGGAGGGTGGAAGCAAGGGAGGGAGGTGGCTTTGGATGGGGTGAGGGGGAAGGGAGGGGAGAAAATGCAGACAACTGTAATTGAAGAACAATAAAGTAATTAAAAAAATAAAGTTGTGGTTAAATGTTTTTATTGTAATATTAAGTATTAAAAACATCTGCTGGATGTCAATTGCTTTTCAGTGTCTATACAGTTTTCTTTTTATTCATTTATTTTTATTGAATTTATTGGGGTGACATTGGTTAATAAAATCATATAAGCTTCAGGGGTACAATTCTATAATTCATTATATGTATAATGTATTGTGTGTTCACCACCCCAAGTCAAGTTTCCTTCCCTCACCATTTATCACCCCTTTAGTGTCTCCTACTTCCCCCCACCCACCTTTCCCTCTGGTAATCACCATACTGATGTCTATGTCTATGTGTTTTTTTATTTTTCTTTTTTGCTTAATTTCTTCATATGTTTCACCCAGCCCCCCTCCCCTCTGACAGTCGTCAGTCTATTCTCTGTATCTATGCCCCTGATTATATTCTGCTTAGTAGTTTATTTGGTTCACTAGATTCCACATGTAAGTGAAATCCTATAGAATTTATTTTTTTCTGACTGGCTTCTTTCACTTAGCATAATGTTCTCCAGGTCCATCCATACTGTCACAAAACGTAAGATTTCCTTCTTTTTTATGGCCAACTAGTATTACATCATGTAAATGTACCACAGCTTTTTATCCACTCATCTACTGATGGACAATGGGCTGCTTTCAAGTCATGGCTATTGTAAATAACACTGCAATGAACATAGGGGTATAAAGTTTCCTTTTTAGAAATGAGAACATATATCATACTGTACATATTTCATAATAGCCTGCATTTCTATATATTTAATATTATAATTTTCTCAAGCCTTCTACAACATGATTTTAAATATTCTTCTACATTAAATATTCTTCTACAACATGATTTTAAAACACTGTAGGGTATTCCATTATTTAGATGTCCCTCAATTAATTTCACCAATGTTCTATTGTTAGACATTTACATTGCGCCTTTTAAAAGTAATGATTTGAATCTCTCTCTCTCCCTCCCTATATGCCTTTCTCCCTCTCTTCTTTTCTCTCTCCTTTTTAAAGATAAATTCTAAAAAGTTGAATTTATATATCAAATAGTATGTAAGTTTAATGTCTTTTGATTATTTCCATATCTTAGATTCATCTATTCCTAAAAACTTGTTTTGTTTTTATTTTTAGTTGCCAGTGCTTCAGTTTCCCTCCCCAATGCCTAGAGAATGAAGACATCAACCCCAGACCCAAACGAATTCCCTACTAATGCTGTTTAGCATGGGAGGATAATCTCCTTGAACTTGGCTTTCATTTCTCTTTGATTATCACAAATCTACCAGATCCATGGACTTACAATCCTTTCCATTTTTCTTGCTCTTCAAGAGCAGTGAGTCCCCTTCATGTTGTTTCTCTATACAGACTCCACAATTTATATATAGTTGCCAGCTTTGCCAACCAGAATTTAATGTTTGGCTCATGAATACATGCTTTCAACACTACATGCTTTTCATTTAATGAGAGCAGTCTATCCAGTCATCCACATTTCCTCTACAGTTGTAAATTATCCAGAGAAGTTCTCTAGAAGTTCCTTTTCAAATCCTTGAAGAGTTACACCCTAAGGTGTTTCGAATGCATATGCTAAAGCACCTTCCCTACACTTGACCACCAGTGAGAAGCACAAAAGCATTCCTCATCAACAACTTGATAAATTACATCTTTAAGCTAATGAACTTGAAGCTGTTCTAATTAAAGGAAGTGGCGCATTCTGGTCTGTGGAATTTATGGGATAATATTGACTTTGTAATGCAAAATTCTGCCAAAGAAGTCAGCTTGATGTAACCTTTAAGGTGTTACATTTCAGATAGTTTTCAGCATGCCACCTGGCCAAATCGCATGGTTGTAGATGTAAATTAACTACTTGCTCCATTCCCATTGAATAGTATGCTAAATAAACCCAAAAGATGGTCACAATAAATTCTTGTGTCTAATGGAGAGTCTTACTCAGTCCAGCAGATCTTGTCTAGCAGCTCCTTCATTGTCATGTGGTCCCACTCCTCTGCAAGGGGAGCCTTCCATGGGGCATCACTGGGAATCTACATTCAGATGAGGATTCAGAGAGGGAAAATGCAATGTTTTACTTTAAATAACTATTTCAATAGTATTAAAAACTCTAACTTAAAGAATGAAAATGTAAATTTACAAAATCCTCCAATAGTGACTTTTACTGGGAAGTCAATGCTGTCTGTGTAGCTTTTCAACTATAGATCAATATACCACATATTCCATATTTAACTTATGATAATATTTTCTGTAGAGTAAATAGAAACTATGTTGTAATTAGTCCATTTCCAAATAGCAATTATTAAGTTGCTTATTTAGAGAAAACATTCATAAATTCAACTCCTTAACAAGGATTAAACAGCTATAACGAATCACATTTAAACTGGAGTTTCAGATCAAGCTTTGTGTGTATTTTCTCATAGGTTGCTGGTTTGGACAGAGTGGTGACTGAAAGACCCAAAGGTCCTATTATGCCATGTCCTGAAGATTTTCTAGATTAGAAACATAATCCCAGGAAAGGTGAGTGATATATGTTCTTCTCCCCCCTCAGAAGTGGTATACAAATAGCGGTCTGTTGGGAAACTCATTCTTTTAGAGGTTAGAAACAAGTTTACTTATTCTTGTCACAAATCTTTACTGAGAGCTACTATGTGCACACAATGTGCTAGGCATTTGGGATATGTTGCATCTTCTTTTTTTTAAGGACTAAACTTATTTTAAAAACACAAATGTAGTCACAGAAGCTTCGGGAAGCTTTACCTCTTGTCCCATGATATCCATTGTTCTCCAAAGGTTGTTGTGATCTAGGTAGGTAATCGGATTCCACACAGGTGGTAATGGGCCCCTGAATTTGTATGATTTGCCCTGTGAGATACAAGATATTTTTTTAAAGGAAACATTTACTACAACATAAAAGCAGTTAAATCTGCTAAGTAGGTAAATGTCTGCAATCAGTATCATGTTAGTTATTAATATGTGATACACATTCAAGTGTTTTAGTTCCTTATGGCATTAGAGCCCTACTTAACTTTTTAGCAAAGAGATTTCAAATGAAATTCTGTTACTTAAATAAATGTAGTGTCACAATAAACCTAATAAAAAACATTTCCCTCTGAAATTGGAACCCTCACCATGCAAAATTTAAATGTCAGTACAGAAGTAGGGTTATCTAAATTAATTTCATTTGCCAATGATACCTGAAAATAAGTCAGGATATTTGTGTTCTTAGAAGATCAGCAATTACAACTATAAACATTATATGAGGCAGAAGGGGATGAACCAATCACAGAGGCGCAACCATCTGTAGAAAGAGTCACAAAACAGGACCCAGAAACCTTTCCCAAAGAATCAGATGCACTTGCTCAACTCAGAAGTTCCCACAGACCAGCAAGTTCAAAGCAGAAAGAGAACTTCACATTATGCCTTGGGATGTATATGCTACCTGGTTCCCCTAACAGGGTAGGGATACCTCAACACAGAGATAAAGAAAACACATTTTCCAAGGATAAATAATAACACAGGCTACAAGTCATCTCTTGGAGGCTTAACTCGATGCATGAAATATAGGGGCATGAACAAAAACCACTTTGGTTTATTTGAAACCTGAGTCAGAAGTCATCTTTCAACTGAATCAAAGTAATTCAAAGTCCACAGTTAAGCGAAATCTCACAACTCTCAATCATCCAGTAAAGGTTTATCTCATATTGATCTTTGTAGGCAGAAAACTTGACTCACAAAATGAAAAGAAATTTCATGTTTGTTCAGCTTTTTTTTTTGAGGATTTATTTCTTTATTTATTTAAAAAATTTATTTCAGCCCTGGCTGGTGTAGCTCAGTGGATTGAGCGCGGGCTGGGAACCAGAGGGTCCCGGTTCGGTTCCCCATCAGGGCACATGCCTGGGTTGTGGGCCAGGTCCCCAGTGAGGGCCATGTGAGAGGCAACCATACATTGCTGTTTCTCTCCCTCTCTGTCTCCCTCCCTTCCCTTCTCTCTGAAATAAATAAATAAAATCTTTAAAAAAAATTTTTTTTTCAACTACAGTTGGCGTACAGTTATATTAGTTTCAGGAGTACAAACATAATGATTAGACATTTATATACCTTCCAAAGTGATCACTTGGTTAAGTCAGGTATCTATCTGACACCATACATAGTTATCACAATATTATTGACTATAATCTCTATGTTGTACTTTACTTCCCAATGACTATTTTTATTTTTTAAATATATTTTATTGATTATGCTATTACAGTTGTCTTATTTCTTTTCTGCCCTTTATTCTCCTCTGCCCTGTACCCCCCCAACCCGCATTACCTGCCTTAGTTCATGTCCATGGCTCATGCATACAGGTTCTTTGGCTTCTCCCTTTCCTATATTATTCATAACCTCTCCCTGTCTACTTTGTACCTACCATTCATGCTTCCTATTCCCTTTACCTTTTCCTCCATCCTCCCCCTCCACATGATAACCCTCCATGCAATCTCTATTTCTGTGAATCTGTTCCTGTTCTAGTTTGCTTAGTTCATTTTTTTTTAGGTTTGGTTGTTGAGAGTTGTGAGTTTGTTGTCATTTTACTCTTCATATATTTTTTAAATATTTCTTTATTTATTTTTAGAGAGAAGGAAAGGGAGGAAAAAAGAGAGGGAGAGAAATATCAATATATGGTTGCCTCTTTAGCATCCCTATGGGCAACCTGGCCCCCAACCCAGGTATGTGCCCTAACTGGGAGTCAAACCAGCAACCCTTTGGTTCGCAGGCCCATGCCCAGTACACAGAGCTACACCAGTCAGGGCAACTGTTTGTATTTTTGATCTTCTTCTTAGATAAGTCCCTTTAACATTTCATATAATAATGGCTTGGTGATGATGAACTCCTTTAACTTGACCTTGTCTGGGAAGCACTTTATCTGTCCTTCCATTCTAAATGAGAGCTTTGCTGGATAGAGTCATCTTGGATGTAGGTCCTTGCCTTTCATGACTTGGAATACTTCTTTCCAGCCCCTTCTTGCCTACAAGGTTTCTTATGAGAAATCAGCTGATAGTCTTATGGGCACTCCTTTGTAGGTAACTGCCTCCTTTTCTCTTGCTGCTTTTAAGATTCTCTCCTTATCTTTAATCTTGGGTAATGTAATTGTAATGTGCCTTGGTGTGCTCCTCTTTGGGTCAAACTTCCTTGGGACTCTCTGAGATTGCTGGACTTCCTGGAAGTCTATTTCCTTTCCCAGATTGGGGGATTTCTCCTTTATTGTGTTTTCAAATAAGTTTTCAATTTCCTACTCTTCCTCTCCTCCTTCTTGCACCCCATGATTCGGATGTTGGAATGTTTAAAGTTGTCCTGGAGGTTCCTGAGCTTCTTCTCATTTATTTGAATTCTCATGTCTTCATTCTGTTCCAGTTGAATGTTTATTTCTTCCTTCTGCTCCAAATCGTTCATTTGAGTCCCAGTTCCCTTCCCGTCGCTGTTGGTTCCCTGTACATTTTCCTTTATTTCACTTTTCATAGCCTTCAGTTTTTACTATACTTTGTGACCACACTCAACCATTTCTGTGAGCATCCTGACTACCAGTGTTTTGAACTCTGCATCTGATAGTTTGGCTATCTCTTCATTGTTTAGTTGTATTTTTTCTGGAGCGTTGATCTGTTCTTTCATTTGTGCCATATATATATTTTTTAAATTAATTGATTAATTAAAATTTTTTAGGTCTCAGCAGACCTGTTACATAGTAAGGGGTGAAGCCTTAGGTATTTGCCAGGGTGCAACAACCCACTTCGCTGGGTTATGGTGCTGTATGCTGGGGAGGGGGTCAGAGAGAGAACAATGCTGCTTTCTCGGCTCTCAGCCAGCTTTCAGTCACTTCCTGTGCTACCCACAAGCAAATTGGGCCCTTGTGGTGCTGATTCCAGGGTGGGTGGGTTTGTGTACATTCTAGGAACTTGTGGGTCTCTCCAACAAACTCTCCTGTGAGGCTGGAAGTTTCTTCTGTGGCCACAACCCTCATAAGTTTTTTCAGTCACAGGTTTTGAGGCTTTATTTCCCTGCACTGGAACCCTGGGTTGTGCAGTCTGACTCTCTCCCTAGTTGTTCCTCCCAGTTTATCCGCACACAAATGTAGGGCCAACTGGTCCACCAGTCACCACCTCGCCCAGGCCTCCACCTGTTGCCTTACCGAGTCTCCTCACCACCCCCGCTGCCTGTCTCCACCTCTCCTACTGGTCTGGATGAATGTTTCTTCTTTAATTCCTTGGTTGTTGGACTTCCATACAGTTTGATTTTCTGGAAGTTCTGGGGTATTTTTGGTTTTGCATTTGTTGTTCTTCTTTTGGTTGTACAAGAAGGCAAGGTGTATCCACCTACACCTCCCTCTTGGTGGGAAGTCCCATGACTAATTTTAAAACTGGCAATCTTTACTTCTTAATCTATGTTCATTCTTGTATTAATTCTGTGGTCATGTTTGTCTTCTCTCTCCAACAAGGATCTCAGGGAAGAGTTATTGTACAGGCTTCCATTTTTTCTTATATTACCTTTCTCCAGAGAAACAGAAGCAATAGAATTTGTTTGTATGTGGAGGTGGGGAGAGAGAGATTAATTTTAAGAATTTGTTTCAGACAATTGTGGAGACTTTGCAAGTCCAAAATCTGTAGGGTAGGTTGGCAGCCTGTAGGGAAGAGTTGCCATTTAAGTCCAAAGCAGTTTGCTGCCAGCATTCCCTTGGGTGAGACTCACTCACATTTTGGAAGGTAATCTGCTTTATTCAGAGTCTACTGATTTAAATGTTAATTTCATTTTAAAAAACACCTTCACACCACCCAAGTGTCCATGAATAGATGAGTGGATAAAAAAGCAGTGATATATATATATATATACCTTCACATTTCTGAAAGCATAGTTGGACCTAGAGGGTATTATATTCAGTGAAATAAGCTAGTCAGAGAAAAACAAATACCATATGATTTTACTTAGATGTGCAATCTAGAGAATAATATAAATGAACAAACAAAACAGTCAGAAACAAAGAACAGAATGAGGGTTGCCAGAGGGTTGGGGGACTAGGTGAAAAAGGTGATTGAGAAGGACAAACTGGTAGTTAGAAAATAGTCATGGGGATGTAAAGTACAGCATACGGAATGTAGTCAGTAATATTGTAATAACTATTCATGGTGCCAGGTGGGTACTGGAAATATCAGGGTAGCACTTTGTAAAGTATATGATTATCTAATCACTATGCTGTGCATCTGAAACTAATATAAAAGAATACTGAATGTAAAAATATTTTTGATTAAATGAAAAAATAAAATAAATTACAGAAAACCTTAACAGAAATATCTAGAATAGTGTTTGAAGAACTATCTAGGTATTGTTGACCAGGCAAGTTGACACATAAAATTAACCACTATACTTCTTAATCAACTTTATTGAGGTGTAATTTACATAAAATTAAACCATTTTAAATGCACGATTTGTGGAGTTTTGGCTCATGTATGCACCTTTGTAACACTTAGCACAATCAAGACATAAAATATTCTTTGATGGGACTAGACAAAGAAGATGTATGAATGACCTACACACATGGACAACAGTGTGGGGATTGACTGTGGGAGTGGGGGGGTGGAATGAGTGGAGGACGCAAAGGGGGGGAAATTGAAAAAACTGTAATAGAATAATAATAAAAATGATTTTAGCCCTGGCTGGTGTAGCTCAGTGGATTGAGCGCGGGCTAGGAACCAGAGGGTCCCAGTTCGATTCCCAGTCAGGGCACATGCCTGGGTTGTGGGCCAGGTCCCCAGTGAGGGCCATGTGAGAGGCAACCATACATTGCTGTTTCTCTCCCTCTCTGTCTCCCTCCCCTCCCCTCTCTCTAAAAATAAATAAAAATAAAATCTTAAAAAACATATATTAAAAAAATGATTTTAAAAGATATAAAATGTTACCATCATTCCAGGAAATTCTCTATTGCTTTTTCCCCACTCAATTCCTGCCCCGTTTCTTGCCACGGACAACCACTGATCAGTTTTCTGTCACTATAAATTGGTTTTGCCTGTCCTAGATTAAAAAAAATACAATCTTGCCCTGGTTGGTGTGGCTCACTGGATTGAACACTGGCCTGTGAACCGAAGGGGGTGTCAGTTCGATTCCCAGTCAGGGCACATGCCTGGGTTGTGGGCCAGGTCCCCAGTGGGGGCCACGTGAGAGGCAACCACACACTGATATTTCTCTTCCTCTCCCCTCTCTTTCTCTCTCTCTTCCCCTCTCTCTAAAAATAAATAAATACATAAAATACAATCTTTCAGTATGTATGATTCCACATTTACCTGGCTTCTTTTGCTTGGCATAATGTTCTTGAGCTTTGTCCATGTTGCATTTTGTTTCCTTTTATTGCTGAATAGTATTCCATTGTATGGATATACTATGACTTGTTTATCCATCCCCCTGTGGATGACTATTTTCTGTTTTGATCTACTGTAAATAAGGTGGTATGGACATTCTTGTACAGGTCTTCTTGTGTGTGTGTGTGTGTGTGTGTGTGTGTGTCTGTGTGTGTGTGTGTACAGGTTTTCCTTTCTCTTGGGTAAATGCCTAAGAGTGGAATGTCTGAGCTTATGGTGGGCATGTTTAATGTTTTAAGTTTGAAAGTCTGAAGTTTGAAGTGTTTTAAATTTTCCAAAGTGATTGTACCACTTCGCATTTTACCAGCAATTTCTGAGAGTTTTACTTGTTCCACATCTTGTCCAATGCTGTGGACTTTTCTTTTATCATGCTTTATGCTTTAAATACACTTTTTATTTTAGAATATTAGATTTAGAGAGAAGTTGCAGAGATAGTACAAAAAGTATCTACATACCTGTCAACTCATGTTCCCTAATGTTAACATCATACATTTATCAAAACTAGGAGACTGACACTACTTATGAACTTTTCAATTTTATTTAGACTTTACAAGTTGGTTGACTAATGTAATTGTCTGTTTCAGAATCCCATACATGATACCACATTGCATTTATTCATCAAGATTTCTTGGTCTCCTCAGGTCTGTGATAGTTTCTCAGTCTTCCCTTATTTTTCATGACCTTGACAGTTTTGAAGAATACTCCTCAGGTATTTTGTAGAATGTCCCTCAATTTGTATTTGTGTCAAGTTTTTTTTTGTTCACTTTTAGACAGGTTTTGGGGGTTTGGGGGAAGGAATACAACAGGGGTTCTCATCACATCAGGATATACACCTGACTTATCACTGGTAATGTAAACTTGATTCCTTGGTTAAGGCAGTACCTGCCATGTTTCTCCACTATAAAGCCAGTATGTTTCCCCTTTCCATGTGTGGTTCTTTGGAAGAGAGTCTCTGAGTTCAGTCCATCTTCAAAAGGAGACAGTGGGAAGTAAGTTCTACTTTCCAGAGGAAGAGTATCCACATAAACTTTTAAAATTCTTCTCAAAGGAAGATTTGTCTCTCTCCCTGTTATTTATTTATTCAATCTTTTAGTTATGTCAGTATAGACTTACATATATTTACTTTATACTTTGAGTTATAATCCAATACTACATTATTATTATTGCTATTGTTATTGTTATTATTTTGCTTACATTGTTCTAATTGTGGTCATCAGGAACTCTATGTCAATTTGACATTCCTCCATCCTTTTGTTTCTTGAGCATTTCCTTCATTTCTGGCATTAGCAGATTCCCCAGGCTCATCTTGTACTGTCTCTATTCCAGTCCTAGGTTCTGCCATTACTCCAAGGAAACTTTGTTCCTTTTATCAAAAGAATGGTATTTAGAAGCAACTTCTGACTGCTAGGTGTATGCTGGCTTAAAAAATAAATGGCTTTATTGAGTTATAATTTACATACCATCCCATAAAATTTGCATGTTGATTCTTAAAAACCTCTATGTATGCTTCCATCAGAGCTCAGCACATAGACTTACTCAGCAGAAACAAATGGATTGATCCATGGGATCACTCTCCACAAAGAACATATGGATCCCAGCCCAGCTCTGCCTCTCCTAAAATGATTGACACAGAAAAATTTAGTTGCATAATCTCGTTGAGCCCTAGATATCAATCCTTCCAATTCAATGTTTCTTAGCCTTACCACCTTCCTCCAGAAAGTATGCCCAGATTACCATGCATAGCTGGGTAGATGACTTTCTCAGTGTCCCAAGTTCTTCATTTACCTTTCACCTGCCACTAATTTAACTGCACCAGCTTCGTGATGCCAGCTTACCTGGGTCAAGTCATGGCTCTGCCACTCACTAGCTGTGTTAAGTTGTTTAAGGTCTCTGTGCCTCAGATTACTCATGTGTCAAATGGTATGACAGTAACTCACTCATAGATGTACTGAAAAGATGAAGTGAGTTGATCCATGTAAGTTACTTTGAACAGTGATTGGCATGTTGTAAGTTATCAATAAATGTTGTAATTACTGCAGCTGCTACAGTTGTAATTATAATCTTTGCATGCTTAGGACCTGTTGGCATATATTGTTGGCACACAGTAAATTCACAATAAATGTTTAACATTATCTCAGCTTAAAGGCAGACCTCTCTGTTAGTAGGGAGAAGGCAAAGCCCAGGAGTTACACTTGATGTAACTGTTATATATTATATCACACATATGTACATATATATTTTACCCTTATAGAAAATTTTAGAAAACTATAAGAGAAACTATTTATAATCCCACCAAGTAGAACTCATGGCTATTGACATTTCAGCATGTTTCTTTCATCTTTTTATATATTTTATACATTGTACAATTGAGGTTTTATATACATTATTGTCCTGTTGTTTTCAGTAAATGTTGTATTCTAAATATTTTTAATGTTCATTTACTCACTAGGCATATTCTTATTATTATCACATAATATGCATAGAACAGCAGTTCTCAAACTGTGGTCCAAGGACCCCTTTAGGGTCCCTAAAACACATTCATGGAGTCTTTCTAACCACACATGAAGGTTTCCTTCATATACTTCAACCAAAACAGCATATTGCAACCCCTTGAATGCTAATGCATAAAAGAGAATCCAGCTGTCTCTTATCAAGCCAGATGTGAATGAGATAAGTAAAAATGTAAATCAATGTCACTCAACTTGACTTTTTGTTTTAAAAACGATTTTCTTCATAAAATATTTTAACTTGTAATAGGGTTACTATTATTTTAGTAGAATTAATAGATAATATTCAAAATTCTCAGTTTCAATTCTTAATATGGGAGATATAGAGTCATGTGACAAAAAGCTTACTTGAAGTTCTCAATAATTTTTAAGAATGTAAAAGTTTGAGAAGCGCTGGCCCTGACTGGTGTGGCTCAGTGGGTTGGGAGTTGTTCTGTAAACCAAAGGGTTATTGGTTTCATTCCTGGTTAGGGCACAGGCCTTGGTTGTGGGTCAGGGCCCTGGTTGGAGGTGTGTGAGAGGTCCCTGATTGAGGACATATGAGAGGCAACCCATTGATGTTTCTCAAAGCACTGGAAATGCAGGATGACTTTCAAGAGGCCAACAAAAGTGATTTACATGGGCTCTAATTTGGAAGAAAAGAAATTTAATCTTCTTTATGTAGGAGGAGGAAAGGAAGTGCTGAAAGCTCTACTTAGGCAAATAGACTTCTTTTTACATTCATATGTTCATATTTCTAAACACCTGGAGCTAACACTGACACTGCCTTCTGATTGTATCATCACATGCCCAAAGCTCGAGGGAGGGGCAGACAACAATGGCAATGTTTTTGGAAACTGCCAGCAGCACTGAAGCACATGAAATACCCGGAATTTTCTATGTAGAAAGAAATGGGAAAGATGGGGGTGGTAGTATCTGAGAAACTAGGCAAAGCCCTGTAGGAGTAATAACAACAACAAATAACAATAGCTAACACTGAGTGTTTAGTCTGTTCAGGTCTTGTTCTATGCATTCTACATATATTGATTTGCTAATTTTCACAACAGCCTTTTCAGATGGAGAAACTGAAGCACAGAGAAATGAAATAATTATTTGCCCAATGTATCAAAACTAATATATAGCAGCAGGATTTAAATTCAGACAAAGGCTAATGCTTTTGATCATGAAGCTTCCCAGCCTCTTAATTATAATTATAATTATTAAACACCACTTGTCAGACACTGAGCTAAAATTTTTAATTAAATTATATGCAGTGGTACCTCAGTACCCATCATTAATTCATTCTGGGACTCATGACGGGTGCTGAATCTGATGAGTACTGAACGATGAAGCATTTTCTTTTGCAGGGTGGTGTTATGACTCATACAAGTTCTAGCAAGTGTGATGAGTCCTGAGCAAGCACAAAGTGCTGAAACATTTGTTTCTCATCAAAATGCAATGAGTACAGGGTACTGAAGTATGGCTGTAATTGAATTCTCACAATCCAGTCAGTAAACTGCTAATTGTATGTTTCATTTTACAAATGAGGTTTGATGTACAGAGAGGTTGATAAACTTGTTTAAGTACATCAGCTTGTATGCAGTGGAAACAAAATTTAATCTCAGTTTTGCTTATTCAGAGTTTAATCTCTTAGTTAGGTCTCTTCTCTTATGACCCACTGCTAAGTTGGTTTAAAGGTCTCTCTCTGGAAGGCATTTAGGGCCAGTAACTACTTGAGATTTTTACAAACCAGGTAGAACCTAATAATGGGTTCAGTGACCAGCCAGATTTTTCTTATGTCTATCCTTCCTATTCTCAGGCAAGGATCAGTCCAGCTCATTTTCAAATGGCTGTTACATCGGTTCATCCACTCATTCATTCAACAAATATTTATTGAGCATTTCCTACGTAGCTGCCACTATTCCTAGTGCTGGGAACACAGTAGTGAGTGAAAACAGCAAAAAATCTCTGCTCTCTTGAGAGCTTACATTATAATATATGTAAACAAAATACACTAACAAAACAGATACTAAATAAAATAAATAAGAAAATCACGTAGTATATTAGAGGATGATAAGTGCTATGAAGAAAAAGAGAGTAGGGGAGGCAAAGAAGAAGTGTTGGTGGTTTGGTGTTGATTGCAATTTTTAATAAAGTGATCAGAAAAGATCTCATTTAGAAGATGATATTTGAGTGAAAAGATGAAGGAGGACAGGGAGAAAACCATGCAACTGTTTGAGGTTGGCCGGTAGGGAGAGCCTTTAGGTAGAGGCCTCAGCAAGTGTCCTGGGATGGGATTAAGAATAGACTGCACAAGGCATGGGAAGAGGCAGCTTTATCCTATCTCTTCTTCTATAGTAATATCTTCTTGCCCACTGGAACACATCCAGGCTTTTGGCCCTGGTTCTCAAGGTTGCCAGAAGAAGGTGGCTGCTAAGAAGATGGCCTTTGTGCTCTGGTCAAGCAGTTTCCTTCATCTCAGCAGGCCATCCCCATCGCTGTATTATTGCTGCATCTTTTTTCAAAGGCTCTTTGCCTTCTAATCTTCAATGGTATAAAGCTCAAACCACTTTCTATGCCCAACTTAAGACTTGCCTTCTTCAAGGCTTCTGAAATTCACCGTACATTTAATCAGTGCTCTAAAGATCAAGTTCAGTCCATTTGAAGTCCCTACCATATTAGCTTACGTTTGCCCAAGTTATCTTGATACTATTCTCTAGGTGTTCTACATGGGTATCTCTTCTCTCTCCAGTTAGTTCAGGAAAGGAATCAATCATTTTCACCCTCCCATAACGCTTAAGAGTGTTATATATTCAATTGGTGTTTGACAAGCACCAGATGATTAGATGAATGGTGCTATAGACTAAATGTTTGTGTCCCCCACAATTCATATATGGAAACCTAACCCCTAGTGTGATGGTATTTGAAGGTGGGTTCTTTGGAAGGTGATTAAGTCATGAGGGCATCCTCATGGCTGAGATCATTGCCCTTATAAAAAAGACTTTAGCCCTGGCTGGTGTAGCTCAGTGTACTGAGCATGGGCCTGCAAACCAAAGTATTGCCGGTTCGATTCCCAGTCAGGGCACATGCCTGTGTTGTGGGCCAGGTACCCAGTTAGGGACACCTGAGGGGCAACCACACATTGACATTTATCTCCCTCTCTTTCTCCTTCACTTCCTCTCTCTCTAGATAAATAAAATATTTTTAAAAAAGAGACTCTAAAGACTTTCTGCCACATGAGAACACAGCAACATCAAATGTACTGGCACCTTCATCTTGGAGTTCCCAGCCTCCAGAACTGTGCAAAATAAATGTCTGTTGTATATAAGCTACCCAGTCTATGGTATTCTGTTATAGCAGCCTGAGCTGATTAAGGAAAATAGAATTAGCATAAGAAGAGGAATTCTTCAGGGCCTAAGACAGAAGCTGACTTAATGCTTTCTAAACAATCAAAATTAATTTCTTCTGAAAAAACTTAAAATAAGTATTTAAACTAGGAAGCTGAAAATTTCACCTCTTCCCCGAAAAGTCCCAATCAATGTCTTTATCATCTTTATCCTCATAATATCTTGTAAATACACCTGCCAAGGGATACAGGCCTGAGTTTCACAGGGGAAAGTCTTGAAAATTAGCTGATACAGTTCCCTCAAAGGATAAGAGTCTGTTGAGAAGGATGCAGAGTTTTGTGCCCCTAATCCTCTGCTGCTTATATCAGCCATTTCCAGTCAAATCACATCGCAAGCCATCAGGACACATCACTGATACCAAGAGGTTGTTTTCAAAGCACTATGCCCACAGTTAAAATCAATTTTTCTATGATAATTTTTTTTTTACTTTTTCAGTTTGTAGGCACATAAGTGTTTATTTTATCAAATAGCACAGGCATTTAAAATATCTTAATAAATATCCTTTTACTTAAGGAAAGTAATTTTGAACATCCCCAACATATCACCCAACATGTACCAGCACTAGCAAAATTCCAGACTGTTCTGGCCTTGAATGATGCTTTAGCTTCTACAGGAGAAATCTTGGTTCAAATAAAAGCTTATGCTATAAAAATTCTAGGGATTATAAGAAAGCTTGAAACTTGAAAAAGTGGTTCTTGCTCGTCTTTAGAACAAGAGGCCCTCTGAAAATGCATTGAAAACCATGGGATCTCTCCAGTAAAGTGCACACATACAAACTGTTCTGTACATAAAACTGGAGAGTGTACCTGAAGCTTATCTTGGGCCCTTCCCCAAGAGTTTAGGGGTTTGAGGTTGAGAAAATGTAAATACCAAGTGTTGGTGAGATTAAAGAGTAAGCAGAACTTTCATCCCCTACTAATTGAACACTCTGCTAGCATCTACTAAAGTTCCATATGCGCATAGCTTCTGACCTCCTTCTAGATACATGCCCAAGGAAGTGTTCTCCAAACACTTACATGCAAATTTCAAATGTCCATTAACATTACTATGGGTAAATAAATTGAGTTACATTCCTACAATGAAATATAATACAGTAATAAGAATGATCTACAACCACCCATAAAGAAAAATCTGATACTATGTTCATCTGAAACTACATTTAGAGGACAGAGGAGATTCATAGCAAAGGACAATGAGGCCAAGAAGGTAGCTATGCTTTAATCACATACCTGGAAGCTATTCTTTATGAGTCTTTATTTGTGAAGTCAGATCACTGTCCCATGGTGATTAACTGAAACACTACTGTGTCTGTCTTAACAACACTTATGACTCACTACAGAGGGGTTCAGGCTAGTGAGAGGGTAGGGACCTGGGTAAAACTGGTGTTCTTCTTCTATGACTGTGGGGTGAGGTGCAGCAGGGAAGCATAACTACTCTGAGAAAGGACGGCTCTCACCCAAGTGTGTGTATGGATTATCATTAGAGAATACTCTTGCATCCATCTAGAGGCCAGAGAATGGGCTATACATCCCAGTCATTAAGCATCAGTGCCTTTTAGACTTATGGGTTCCTTTTCATAAAATAACTACTTAATTTGTGTGCCATGCTTAGTAACAATTACCTTTTAGTAAACACTTACCATGTACATGGTAGTTCTCATTGTTATTTTATTGTTATTCAGTTACAGTTGTCCTGCCATTCTTAATTCTTGCAAATATTTTGGAGAATAGGTACTGTTAATAAACCCTATCTTTTAATAACAACTTTATTTAGATATAATTCACATACCATAAAATCAATCCATTTTTATTGCAGCAAAATACATATACAAGCCCTGGCTGATGTAACTCAGTGGATTGAGCGCGGGCTGGGAACCAAAGGGTCCCAGTTTGATTCCCAGTCAGGGCACATCACTAGGTATCATACTTCTAAGTGTTAATAACACTTGGGCAATTTCTTCTTTCACTCAGTAAAAACATATTAACCACAAGGTATGAGACAGGCATCACATAATGCTCTGAAGATACAAAAATAAAATAAGACATAGCCCTAGGGTCAAGGACTTTTAAAGTCCAGCTGAAGAGGCAGTTCCACAGAAACAGAGAATTACAGCATCATAATTAAAGCATGGTACATGGCTGGATTCATTACCATTACCTGTTTACATGGCTGTGTATTGCAAAGCTCCTTAGTGGAACCCCCAGTCTTTGGGTATAGGGAGCCATTTCACGAAGAGCACAGTCAGCAAGGTTCATGACTGCATCTATCTTATCCCAGACACTGGTACACCTCTTCATCATGAGCCATATCATTAGTCAAGTGGCAAGGTCTACAGAAGACTCAATAAATAAAGGTTGGCCTAAAACCACTAAAAAGAAGACTACCACTTGGACTACCCAAGTGGTCAATATGGTGGATGCTGTGATAAGCTTGCCCACATCCTCATTCAGAAATAAGGGACTTATTTCTTCAGCTGGTAGGAGTGTTCCTGGCAGGAAATCCTTTGTTCTTAGCCCCTTCAGGGATTATCCTAGCTGCAGAAAAACTACTTTTCCCAAGGTTAGGCCACCTTCTTTATGCAACAAATCCAATGACTGCCTGACTGATGCGATGGGTCATCTTCAGAATTCCTTGCAAGGTGGTCTGAGGATTCCATTGAAATTACATTACAATTTGACTACTCCTTTCACTGGCTCCTGCTTCTTTCCCCTCCTACCCACAGCTGTTGGTCTCCAGAGCACCCCCTAATAACCCTCCTGCATGCTAATCTACATCCGAGAGTCAGCTTCTTCGGGAGCAACATCACAACAGCCATTCATTGGAATGAGCATAACAGACTGCAGCAATGTGGAAATTATCTTAATACCAGGGCTCTGGGGTGGCCCAAACCTCATGAAAAACTTGTAGACCCCAGGCATATGAGAATGGGAGTGTTTTCTTTTAGGAGGATTACTGGGAAATTCACAGTCTTCTTTTTCTCCATGATCCTCACTGACTGCTAATGAAAATGGAAAATACAGCAATAGCTGTATTGATATTATAAACATACTCAGACTGAAAGCATGGAATTGAGAGAGCCTGTAATCAAATGTAAGGCCCACAAGGCAAAGCTAATTTTTACATTATAGACGATAATTTTAAAATACCATTAATGTCAATATAAAAGTTTGTGCCAGGAGCAAGAGTAAATTTGCCATCTTAAAAATGTCTCCAAGGACCTTTAAAAAATATGTTATAAAATTTTGAGTTATTTAGGAAAAGACCTTTGAGTTAAAATCCACATGATCTCCAAACTCCAATGAATTTTAAATAAGTCTAAATATTAAAATATTCCCTTTTATGCATTTTAACATTTTCTGACAGCTGCATCAGCTTACATAGAATCTTAAATTAGAGAAAACAACACTTTAGTCTCACTAAAAGACTTCATAAAATACTCCATAAATAATTAACACAAAAGACAGTTTCCCCAGCTCTAATATTCCAGTTTAATTAATATATCTAATGTGGTTTTCCATAGACAAAAATATAAAGTGCTTGTGAAAATAACCATCGGTAAAGAGTTGTAAAATTGCATACCTGTACAGATATGTTACGGTTCAGAAAAATTTTACTACATAAGTGCAGTATTGTGATAATATGTAATTGGTCTTTGTCTCCAGTTCCTGGTACAAAGGTTCCAAAACCTTTGTAATTTCTTAAGTGATAGCGGTGAGAGAAGTGTCTTTTACTATTTACAACCAGCCCTTTTCAACTCTACTTGAGTTTATTCAAATGAGGTGACTCTTTGTGGTCCCCTAGATAGCTTCAGGATTGCCAGAGGAACCAAACACATGATTAGAAGCTTAGCACTTTTATCCCATCCCTGGACCTATAGGGAGAGTATGAGAGGGCTGGAGATAGATTTAATCTCCAATGTTGAATGATTTTATCGATTACTGTCTACATAATTAAACCTCTATGAAAACTCCTAAACAAGGGTGTTTAGAGAGTTTCCAGGTTGGTGAACAAGAATGAATCCATGTGCCTGGAGGATAATACACATAGTAAATGTGTAAATACTGAGTAATATTATTATTAACATCCCTATACTGTCCTTTCTACAAACTCTATGGGAACAGAAGCTCCTGTGCTCAGGAACTTTCAGGACCTCATCCCATATACCTTCACTAGGCTGTTCATCTGTATCCTACATAATAAAGCAGTAGTAGTAAGTAAACTGTTTTTTTTTTCTGAGTTCTGTGAGCTGTTCTAGTTAATTTTTGAACCTGAGGAGGGTGTCATGGGAACATCCAACTTATAGCTGGTCAGTCAGAAGTATGGGAGGCCTGTAATTTGTGAATGGCATCTGAAGTGAGAACAATTTCATGGGACTGAGTCCTTAATTGCAGAGTCTACATTAACTGTGGTTAGTTAGTGTCAAAATTGAATTGAATTGTAGGACACCCATTTGGTTTACACAGTTAAAAAACTGGTTGGTGTGGAAAGAAAAACACACAGATTTGATGCAGAAGTATTATAATTAAAAAATAGATCATATTAAGATGTAAAGTTAATTTTAGGTGATTGAATTGTACGACAGTAAAGAAAACCACTCAGCTTAACTATGATCATTGCAAACCCTTATTTTGAAATATTTAAACATCAGAAATCCTTGGAAATTATCCATTTTCCACCTACACACATGTGATTAAAAGTGTTGGTGGTGGCAAAAATGGCAACAGAAGTTAGACCAGTGGGATCAGACCAGACCTTGGTTCATCAATCTTGGTACTTGAGTTCTGGCTAAGAAAGAATTCAGAGTCAAAAATCAGCCCTGGCTGGTGTAGCTCAGTGGATTGAGCACAGGCTGGGAACCAGAAGGTCCCAATTCGATTCTCACTCAGGGCACATGCCTGGGTTGCAGGCCAGGTCCCCAGTGGGGGCCACGTGGGAGGCAACCACACGTTGATATTTCTCTCCCTCTCTCCCTCCCTTACCCTCTCTCTAAAAATAAATAAATATAATATTTTTAAAAATCAAACTATAAGAGGAAGTATATGGACAAAGCCAAAGCGGGTAGGTTCAAGGGTGGGAGGTAGAGATGGGTGGGTTGGGGGGTGTGGTGGGGTGAAAACGGAGACAACTGTACTTGAACAACAATAAAAAAAAGAAAGTCACAGAGGTAGAAGAAGTAAGTTTCAGAAGAAAAGAGCTCAGGAAACAAGTTACAGAGGCAAAAGAAGGGCCCTGGGAGCTTAGGAGAAAGAAAAGGAAAGGTAGCATGCCTGGGGAGAAGAGCAGGGAGAGGGGGAAACATAGGGCTGTGATCCTGGGAGGGAGAGCACCCTGGGTCCTCTGTCCTGAGAGCATTTAAGGGTGTCAATTTTAGGGGAGATCCCTGGGGAGGATTCCAACAAAATATTCATCCGCTTTCCAGGTGTGTCCTTTCAGGGTCACGGTCTCCACTGATTAGTTAGTGCCGGGGAATGGGGTCATTAGTTAATGCAGCTGGTCCTGAGGCAGCCAAGGTGTCACTTGTCTGGTTTTGCTGCTTTTCTGGGCCTGGAGCTGAAACACTACTGAGACCTAGATGTATCTGATGTGGATCAGAACCTCATTGTCCTGGGGGCTTAGTGCATAAGGGCTATTCTCCGGGACCCTTGTTCGATCCTCCTTTAAGGGGGTCTAACCCTCATGACTAGCAACATGCCAGGGGAGGAAAGGTAAGAGGGGGGTCTAAACCACATGATCATTGATATAAAAGATCACAGGGTCTAAACTGCATGGCCAGCAATATACTAGGGCAGGAAAGATTACCCTAAGGGTAAGATCCTTCTTTTCACAGTTTTGACCACTGCTAAGCACCCAGGGCTTTCTGCCCTGGGACTTTCCATACCTCGGTTATTGTCCTTGCTCTGCTCAGGTCTGCCTAACTGCCTACAACAGCAGTGAGAGCACAACTTGTGATGTTCAACAAACACTAGGTAACA
>PVJI01013301.1:30820-48355 GCA_004026765.1 Micronycteris hirsuta
CCCCCCCCCGTGGTTGGTTTTGTCTATGTACCCTTTACGTAGTTCCTGAAAATCCTTCTCCCAACAGTCCCCTCTCCCCTCCCCCCTGGCTATTGTTAGATTTTTCTTAATTTCAATGTCTCTGATTATATTTTGCTTGCTTTTTTCTTTTGTTGATTATGTTCCAGTTAGAGATGAGATCATATGGTATTTGTCCCTCACTGCCTGGCTGGCTTATTTCACTTAGCATAATGCTCTCCGGTTCCATCCATGCTGTTGCAAAGGGTATAAACTCC
The DNA here is from genome assembly GCA_004026765.1 of Micronycteris hirsuta. Classification (NCBI taxonomy): domain Eukaryota; kingdom Metazoa; phylum Chordata; class Mammalia; order Chiroptera; family Phyllostomidae; genus Micronycteris; species Micronycteris hirsuta. Next base: position 31,096 of record PVJI01013301.1, read on the forward strand.
TTCTTTCTCTCTGCTGCATGGAATTCCATTGTGTAAATGTACCATAGTTTCTTCATCCACTCATTTGATGATGGGCACTCAGGTTGCTTCCAGCACTTAGCTATTGTAAATTGTGCTGCTATGAACGTTGGGGTGCATAGGTTCTTTTGGATTGGTGTTTCAGGGCTCTTAGGGTATAATCCCAGCAGTGGAATTGCTGGGTGAAAAGTCAGTTCCATTTTTAGTTTTCTGAGGAAGTTCCATACTGTTTTCCACATTGGCTGCATCAGTCTGCATTTCCACCAACAGTGCACTAGGGTTCCCTTTTCTCTTCATCCTCTCCAGCACTTGTTTGTTGATTTGTTTATAATGGCCATTCTGAGTGGCCAACACCATTCTTATGCATAGCTTCAATTTAAAAATTCCATTCAGGGTTATTGTTTCATATGATTGCTGTAAATTCCAAAGCAAGCCAGAGGGTGCTAGTTAACTTATGCTGACCTAATGTAGGTTTAAATGATGACCATGGTAATGAGAAATGCATGATGGTCTTAGGGTAGTTTCAAAATGTCCCTCTTCAACATTATTGAATGTCTGCTGATATCACTCATGTTTTCCAAATATACTTATATCAGTTTGAATAGAATACTATGAGCTTTGGAGATGGAGAACAGAGTGAGATCTTATGAATACTATCATTACCAACTAATTAAATGAAGTTATATAAATAATTGTGATGACAATTTAAGGATTCATGACATGTGTTAAATTTCAGTTTTGTGAGAATTTCTAGGGTTGAATCAGCCAGATACTCTAAAATCATGATAATATATGATATATTTTTCAGTAGGTTTTTGGTTAAATGCCAGAATGAAGACAGATGATCAGCCTTAATAGGAAAAGATGTGGTGTTTGGGGTGAACTGACATCTATGAAACAGAAATATCTACATATTCATGCATTTGTGTGTGCCCATGCACACATACAAACTATTTATTTACTCATGAGCAAACTTCTGTGGAATATTACTTTTAAAACAAGTCAGATCATGTTAATTCTCTATTAAAACCTTTCAGTGGGTTCCCATAAAACCCAGAGTAAAAGCTTATGTTCTTATAACTGTCTATAGACCCTCTGCTATCTAGTGCTGGATGTTACTTCTCTGACCTTCCAGTGTTGTGCTGGAGCTCGTTCATACTGACTCACAAGACAAATTGATTGTGTTCCTTTCTTCTCAATTCTGCATTCAGTAATGATAAGTTAGTTAGTAGGTTGACATGAGCCATGGTGAAGTACTTATACCATGCAAACTCTACAGATTAGAGTTAGTTTCTTGGTGAAATGTCACCTCCTCAGTGAGTCTCTACCTGATTTCTCTTTGAATTTGGATCCTACTCTCTCACATCTCTAAACCCCCCATTTTCTATAATAGTCAGGATAATTGTTATTTTTCAAACATTGCTGAGATGTTTCATTACACATTGCTTTAATGTATATGGAAGATTTAATAGATCTAACTCAAAATTTCAAACCCAATTCTCAGACATGAGAATTCTAACAGATTTTGAAAGCCAAATATTTTTTGCATAATTCAATGAATTGGTGGTTTATGGGGTTATAACTCCAAAATATATTTGAAAATCAACTCATATATACATTAGAGTTTAGAATGTTAAATTAAAAATTAACATTTTTAAGTTTCAGGCAAAGTAATATGTGAATGTTTGGTACATATGAATTAACTTCATTTTAAGAAAATCTGTATTTTATACCATTTTTATTTTGCATTTTACCATACTTCTTGATTACACTTGTTACTATAAGTGGAAAGCAATATAAAATCAAACACAGTAAACTGCAATTCTATCTTAGGCATATACATTGTTTTTTCTATATATTTTGTTTGTTTACTGCCTGTCCCCACCTCCCACCCCAGATAACAACACATAAGCTCCAAGAGATCAAGGATTTTTGTATGTTTTGTTTGCCTCTGTACTTGTAAGTTTATTTATAACTTAATTGTGGACTAAGGAAGTAGTCTTCAGTTGTGGAATTTTGGTAGTACCTGTGGTGTATGCATTGAAATGGGGGGACTGGCCTATTGACATTATCTAAGTTAAGCACTTATTTTCCTATAGTACTATATTACTTGTAATAAAATATTTTAGTTTTGCCTCTAAAAGCAATACCAAATAAAAGTCTACCCAATTGTGCTCAATAAGGACACACTTACAAAGGGATAATGACACATTCTTTCAGTCATTCATGCAAGAAACATTTACCTAAAAGCACACTGTATGCTAGGTCCTTATCCGAGTGCTGGAGATACCATAGTGGACAAAATAGAAAAAAATCTGCCCTCATGGAGTTTACATTCTACTAGGATAAAGCAGATATAAAACAAATATGATATAATGTTAGACATTTGTAAGTACTGTGAAAAAACATTCAGGCAGAGAAGTGATAACTTAGAGATGGAGAATAGCAGGTTGGAGGGGAGCTACTTTTTAAGATATCATGTTATCAAGGAAGACCTCTCTGAGGAGCAGATGTCTTGGTTAAGACCAAGAAATAGCATTCAAAGTGGAGGGAATACAAGTATGTTTTGGTAATCTATTGCTATATAAAGAAATAACCCCATGTCTAAAAAGATTAATATTATTATCTCTCATAGTTCTATGGGCTGACTGGGCTTAGCTGGACAGTTCTTGCTTGAAGTCACTCATGTGACTGCATCAGAGAGCGGCTGGGGCTAGAGTCACTTGAAGGTTCAATTATGCTGGAGGTACAAGGCAAGTTCACTCCCAAGTCTAGTGCCCTGATAAGAATGCCTGAAAGGCTGGATGCAGCTGGGACAGGTGACCAGAGTGCTTACATCTGACCTTTCTCTCATGGCAGTCTAAGGTATTTGGACTTCTTATATGGTGTAACTCAATGTTCCAAAAGTGATTTTTTCAAAAGAGAAGTGGAATCTGCCAGTTTCTTAAGGCCTATGCCACCAAACTGGACCTATATCCATCTCTCCTTCTCTGTGGAAGGAATGTCAGAGAATATATGGCCATCTTTAATCTGCCTCAAAGTGCAAAAGTCCTGGAGTAGGAAAAAACTTGGCATACTAGAAGCCAGAGTGTCTGGACTAAAGTGAGCTGAGTCAGATGGTTGGTAGGAACATATCACATAGGTTCTTGTGGGCCATGATAAAAATTTAACTACATTCATTCTTCTAACTTATTTTTAATTGCTTTCCTTCCAGAGTTCTAGAGTCAAGAAACCATAGCTACAGTCTGGATACATAAACAAGATATCAACAATGATCTGGGAGAAGTGCTTGGAAACAATAAGAGAGAAACATGAGGTGCCTAAAATAGCAGCAGGACAACTATCCTGGCCTTAGAAAGAGAGGTAGCAACTTAAAAATGACATGTTGTTTTATTATCTTTAAATTTATTTTTATTTTTTTTAAAACCAGGAGATAAATTACTTTACTAACTAGGGACCTCAGCTGAATGTGTCCTAGAACTTCCTAATCAAATATTTTCTTAACACTTTTTTTCTATTTCATATGTACTTCTTTATTTTATTTATGTTTTAATTGTTCAAGTACAGTTTTTTACCTTTTCCCCCCACCCTCAAGCCCCCAGCCCTCCCCACCTCCCTCCCACCTCCAACTCTCACCCCATTATTGTCCATGTGTCCTCTATAATTGTTCCTGCAAACCCTTCACTCTATTCCCCTAAAATTGCCTCCCCTCTCCCCTCTGGTCACTGTCAGCCTGCTCTCAATTTCAGTGTTATTGGTTATATTTTGCTTGTTTGTTTGTTTTGTTGATTAGGTTCCTGTTAAAGGTGAGATCATATGGTATTTGTCTTTCACCACCTGGCTTATTTCGCTTAACATAATGCTCTCCAGTTCCATCCATGCTGTCGCAAAGGGTAGGAGCTCCTTTGATGAGATACCACCGCACACCATTGAGAATGGCCATCATAGCAACAAACAAGTGTTGGAGATGTTGTGGAGAAAAGGAAACCTTAGTTCACAGTTGGTGGGAGTGCAGACTGGTGAAACCACTATGGAAAACAGTATGGAATTTCCTCAGAAAATTAAAAATGGATCTGCCTTTTGATCTGGCAATTCCACTGCTAGGATTATATCCTAAAAACCCTGAAACACCAATCCAAAAGAACCTATGCACAACAACCTTTTGTTTTTAGATGGACTGTCATCCTTTCTAAGCCAAATGATCAATGTCATTAGGTATCATAATGACAATCTTCAACTGACAAAACATATATTCTACCTAAGTCATCCTTAAATATATAGTTTTACTTTCTTTTTCTGCCTAAGCAGGAACTCATATATACAGAAATGTTTTTCTAACCATATTGGTTTATAATTTGCAATGGAAAAGTGAAATGAATGTGAGATATTTATCTGGAATGACATAGAGTTCCAGTGGTGTTACCAGAATGAACAGCTTTAATGTTTTTTTAAATTTCTGGATTAAAAATGAAATAAAATAGTTCAATGTCTCTCAATAGCCCTTAATTTAACTAAATGGACGGTTCATGTCAGTGGCCTCCTTAGGCTCTTTTTTTTTTTTTACTTGCTAATATTATTTGGTTTAATTTAATTTGTTTTATTTTGAAATCTTGTAAAATATATACCAAATTTCAAAAGCTTAGTACAAAAATATATAAAATATCTTATTAATAATGTTTTATATTGAGCACATGTTAAAATGATAATATTTTAGATATTCTAGATTAAATAAAATGTATTATTAAAATAAAAAGTAATCACCTGTTTATTTTTCAATATGGTTACTAGAAAATTTAAAATGACATTTGTGGCACATGTTATATTTCTGTTGGACAGTGCTGTTCCAAATTTTAATGAGTATCCCAAGATTTCATGTATATGTCAAAAAGGGGGGGAATGAATGCATTTTGATTCTCTGAATTTAGGTCATTTAGAGGTTAGTAAACTCCACACCCACTGTCTCCTGACAGCTCTACTAAAGAGCCAGCACTGCCACTTAGTAACCTGGAAAAAACAGTCTCGGTGGAGCCAAATAATAACCACTGTCCCATAGGCAGGATCTAAAGACATCAAAACAGCCCTGGCTGGTATTGCTCAGTGGATTAAGTGCTGGCCTGTGAACTAAAGGACTGCCGGTTCGATTCCTAGTCAGTGCACATGCCTGGATTGTGGGCCAGGTCCCCACTTGGGGGTGCATGAGAGGCACACTGATGTTTCTTTCCCTCTTTTTATTCTTCCCTTCCCCTCTGTCTAAAAAGAAATAAAATAAGCCTGGCCGGTGTGGCTCAGTGGATTGGGCGCGGGCTGGGAACCAGACGGTCCCGGATCGATTCCCGGTAGGGGCGCATGCCTGGGTTGTGGGCCAGGTCCCCTATGAGGGCCATTTGAGAGGTGGCCATACATTGCTGTTTCTCTCCCTCTCTGTCTCTCTCCCTTATCCTCTCTCTAAAAATAAATAAATAAAATCTTTAAAAAAAAAGAAATAAAATAAAACCTTAAAATTTAAAGATATCAAAACAGAGCTGAAGGAAATTTGGAAGGTAATACAACCAGAAAGAATATTTTCTTTTCTGTTTTCTATTATCTGTTTATTCTGTTTGTCCAGGCATGTAAGTTTACTTGCAGCCAAATGCTGGTGTCTTAGCCTACTAGTAATATGAGAAAAAAAATAAAGGAGAAGATGGATTTAAGAGCAGGAGGAGTTCAGTGTATAAAGGGCCTATACATTAATTTTCATGTAAGTTTATTGAATTTGTTCTCTTTGAAAAGAATTAGTAAAGGTTTATCTTACTTGGTGTCCTTCCAGTTAAATTCTTACTTGGTAGTAAGAATCCCCAGAGCCTATTAGGAAAGTTTGTTTCTAAAAGAAAAGTAAAGAGACTCTAGCCTTCCTATCAAAACATTCTTAGTATATATATTCAGTGTATCATAGGAGCTTTGTTAGTGAGAATAATATTAAGCAATGTCTTACATTATCATCTTTTCCCTTTAAAAGTTCAAAGCACTAAGCAGGACAAGTACAAATATCCTTCTTTTGCAAATGAAGAAACCAAGGCACAAAAGCATAAATAACATGGCCGAGGTCACACAAAAATTTAACGATGAAGTGTGTGTGTGTGTGTGTGTGTGTGTGTGTGCGTGTGTGTAAGACAGAGGGATATTTCTGAAGCCTAGATGCCAGGATAAGACCATTTCAGATTCTGCATTTGAACATCTCCTTTGGGATCTAGATTGTCTAAACTCAAAGGGTCAAAGCTCAGTTATTAAGCCTGGCTGTAAGCAGTTTGGTTATTGTTAATAGATCTGTAATTGGGAGACTGCTGTTAAGGCAGGTGAGAAATTCAGAGATCTGCTGGAAACACCAGGCCTAATTTCTTCTCATAGATTGTGAGTTCTCAAAAGTAGAGTCTGTGTCTAATTACATTTTTATTTTATTTTTTATTACTTTATTGTTGTTCAATTACAGTTGTCTGCATCCTCTCCCCTCCCCTCATCCCACTCCCTCCAAACCCACCTCCCTCCCCTGCCTCCATCCTCCCCCTTGGTTCTGTCCATGTGTCCTTCAGAGTGGTTCCTGAAAACTCTTCTCCCCATAGCCCCCTCTCCCGCCCCCTCTGGCTATTGTTAGATTGTTCTTAATTTCAATGTCTCTGGTTATGTTTTTATTCCCCTTTTCTTTTGTTGATTATGTTCCAGTTAAAGGTGAGATCGTATGGTATTTGTCCCTCACCACCTGGCTTAGCATAATGCTCTCCAGTTCCATCTGTGCTGTTGCAAAGGGTATAAGCTCCTTCTTCCTCTCTGCTGCATAGAATTCCATTGTGAAAATGTACCATAGTTTCTCCATCCACTCATTTGCTGATGGGCACTTAGGTTGTTTACAGAACTTGGCTATTGTAAATTGTGCTGCTATGAACATTGGAATGAATAGGTTCTTTTGAATTGGTGATTCAGGGTTCTTAGGGTATAATCCCAGTAGTGGAATTGCTGGATCAAAAGGCAGTTCCATGTTTAGTTTTCTGAGGAAATTCCATACTGTTTTCCAAAGCGGTTGCACCAGTTTGCATTCCCACAAACAGTGCAGTAGGGTTCCCTTTTGTCCACATCCCTTCCAACAGTTATCTGTTGCTTTGTGTATGATAGTCATTCTGACTGGTGTGAGCTGGCAACTCATTGTGGTTTTAATTTGCAACTCTCTGATGGCTAATGATATTGAGCATCTTTTCATATGTCTCTGGGCCATCTGTATGTCCTTCTTCAAGAAGTGTCTGTTCATGTCTTTTGCCCATTTTTTAATTGGGTTATTTGTCTTCCTGGAGTGGAGTCGTATGAGTGCTTTATATATTTTGGAGATCAAACCCTTGTCTGAGGTATCATTGGCAAATATGTTTACCCATATAGTTAGTTCTCTTTTTATTTTAATACTGTTTTCTTTAGCCCCCAGAAGCTCTTTATTTTGATGAGGTCCCATTTGTTTATCTTTCCTTTATGTCCCTTGCTCTAGGGGACATATCACTGAAGATGTTGCTGCGTGAAATGTCTGAGATTTTCCTACCGATGTTTTCCTCTAGGAATTTTATGGTGTCACGACTTATATTTAAGTCTTTTATCCACCTTGAATTTATTTTTGTGTATGGTGTAAGTTGGTGTTTGAGTTTCATTTTTTTGCATGTAGCCATCCATATTTCCTAACACCATTTGTTGAAGAGGCTATTTTTATTCCATTTTATGCTCTGCCCCCTTTGTCAAAGATTAACTGCCTATAGGGACTTGGGTTTATTTCTGGGCTCTCTATTCTGTTCCATTGGTCTATCTGTCTGTTTTTATGCCAGTACCAGGCTGTTTTGATTACAGTGGCCTTGTAATACAGTTTGATACCAGGAATTGTGATCCCTCCTACTTTGCTCTTCTTTCTCGAAATTCCAATTGATATTCAGGGTCATTTATGGTTCCATATAAATTTTTGAAGTGTTTGTTCTATATCTGTGAAATATGCCATTGGTACTTTGATAGGGATTGCATTGAATCTATAAATTGCTTTGGGTAGTATGGACATTTTGACGATGTTGATTCTTCCAATCCATGAGCACAGTATACGTTTCCATTTGTTTGTGTCTTCCATGATTTCTTTCTTCAGGGTTGTGTAGTTTTCTGAGTATAGATATTTTACCTCCTTGGTTAGGTTTATTCATAGGTATTTTATTTTTCTTGTTGCTATATCAAATGGGATTTTTTTCCTGATTTCTGCTTCTGATGTTTCATTGTTGATATACAAAAATGCCTTTGGTTTCTGGATATTGACTTTGTATCCTGCTGTTTTGCCAAATTCAATTATTAGGTCAAGTAGTTTTTAAGCGGAGTCTATAGGATTTTCTATGTACAATATCATGTCATCTGCAAACAATGACAGTTTTGATTCCTCCTTTCCAATTTGGATGCCTTTTATTTCCTTTTCTTGTCTGATTGCTGAGGCCAAAACTTCCAGTACTATGCTGAATAGAAGTGATGATAGTGGACAACCTTGTCTTGTTCCTGATCTTAGTGGGAAAGATTTTAGTTTTTGCCCATTAAGTATAATGTTGACTGTAGGTTTCTCATATATAGCCATTATTATGTTGAGGAATGCTCCCTCTCTTCCCACTTTGCAAAGTCTTTTTATCATAAATGGATGTGGTACCTTATCGAATACTTTTTCTGCATCTATTGATATGATCACATGATTTTTGTCTTTGCTTTTGTTTATGTGATTTATTACATTTATTGTTTTGCGAATATTGTACCATCCTTGCACCCTGGGGTGAAACCCACTTGGTCATGGTGAATGATCTTTTTAATGTATTGCTGGATGCGGTTTGCCAATATTTTGTTGAGGATTTTAGCATCTATGTTCATCAGTGATATTGGCCTGAAGTTTTCTTTCTTTGTTGTATCTTTATCTGGTTTTAGGATTAGGATGATACTGGCTTCTTAAAAAGAGTTTGGGAGTCTTCCATTGCTTTGTATTTTTTGGAATAGTCTGTGAACAATAGGGGTTAGTTCTTCCTTAAATGCTTTGTAGAATTCTCCTGTGAAACCATCTGGTCCAGGGCTTTTGTGTGTCGGGAGTTTTTCTATTACTGCTTCAATTTCATCTGCTGTTATTGGTTGGTTCAGGCTTTCTGCTTCCTCTTTATTGAGTTTTGGAAGTTTATGTTTTCTTAGAAATTTGTCCATTTTACCTACGTTTTCATATTTCTTGGCATGCAGTTCTTCATAGTAGTGTCTTACAATCCTTTGTATTTCTGTGGCGTCAGTGGTAATATCTCCTCTTTCAGTTCTGATTGAGTTTATTTGGGTTCTCTCTCTTTTTTTTATGAGTCTATTTAAAAGCTTGTCAACTTTGTTTATCTTTTCAAAGAACCAGATTCTGGATTCATTGATCCTTAAAATTGTGCTTTTCGTCTCTATGTTATTTAATTCTGCTCTGATCTTGATTATTTCCTTCCTTCTACTTGCTCTGGGCTGTCTTTGTTGTTGTTCCTCCAGTTCTTGTAGGTGTAGGGTTAGGTTGTTTGTATGAAATGTTTCTATTTATTTTAGGTAGGCCTGTATAGCTATGAACTTCCCTCTCAGGATTGCCTTTGCTGTGTCCCATAAGTTTTGGGTTGTTGTAAGTTCATTTTCATTTGTTTCGAGAAACATTTTGATTTCTTCCCTAATCTCGTCCTTGACCCATCCGTTGTTTAATAGCATGCTATTCAGTCTCCATGATTTTGAGTGTTTTGGAGTTTTTCCCTTGGGGTTGTTTTCTAGTTTCAGTTTCTTGTGGTCAGAGAAAATATTTGATATGATTTCAATTTCCTTGAATTTGTTAAGGCTTGTTTTGTGTCCTATCATATGGTCTATCTTTGAAAATGTTCCATGAGCATTTGAAAAGAATGTGTATTTAGCTTCTTTGGGGTAAAAGGCTCTATATGTATCAGTTAAGTCCATTTCTTCTAGGGCATTTTTAAATGCCACAATATCTTTGTTGATATTTTGTTTGGAAGATCTGTCCATTTTTGACAGTGGGGAGTTGAAATTTCCTACTATAATTGTGTTGCTATCAATATCTTTCTTGAAGTCCTCCAAGATTTTCTGTATGTATTGGGTGCTCCTGTGTTGGGTGCATATATATTTACAGTGTTTATGTCTTCTTGGTGGATTCTTCCCTTGAGTATTATGAAGTGTCCTTCTGGATCTCTCTTTATGGCCCTTTTTTTAAGTCTATTTTGTCTAATATGAGTATTGCTACCGCAGCTCTTTTTTCCTACCTGTTTGCTTGGAAAACTTGTTTCCAGTCCTTCACTTTCAGTCTGTATAGGTCTTTTGTCCTGAGGTAGGTCTCTTGTAGGCAGCATATGTGTGGATCATGCTTTCTGATCCATTCCGTTACTCTATGTCTTTTGATTGGAGCATTTAATCCATTTACATTTAAGGTTATTATTGATAGGTACTTATTCATTGTCATTAATTTGTACTTGTGTTCCTCTCTCTCTCTTTTCCTTCCTTTCCTTAAAGCAGTCCCTTTAGCATCTCTTGCAGAGCTGGTTTGGTGGAGTTGTATTCTTTTAGACTTCTTTTGTCTGGGAAGGTCCTTATTTGGCCATGTATCTTGATTGAGAGCCTTGCTGTGTACAGTAGCCTTGGTGGCAGGCCTTTGATTCTCATTACTTGGAATATTTCTTGTCATTCTCTTCTGGCTGGGAGCATTTCCATTGAGAAGTCAGCTGCTAGCCTTATCAGGGCTCCCTTGTATGTTACTTCCTGTTTCCGCCTCGCTGCCTTTAAGATTCTCTCTTTTCCCTGGCTGGCATGGCTCAGTGGATTTATCGTGGGCTGTGAACTAAAGAGTTGCGGTTTGATTCCCAGCCAGGGCACATGCCTGGGTTGCAGTCCAGGTCCGTGGTTGGGGTCATGTGAGAGGCAACCACACATCGATGTTTCTCTCTCTCTCTTTCTCCCTCCCTTCCCTTCTGTCTAAAAATAAATAAATAAAATTTTTTTAAAAAAGATTCTCTCTTTGTCTTGGAATTTTGCCATTTTAATTATAATGTGTCTTGAGGTGGGTTTTTTTGGGTTCCTTTTGATTGGAACTCTCTGTGTTTCCTAGATTTGTGTGACTTTTTCTCTCATCAGATTAGGGAAGTTTTCCATCATTACTTTTTCAAACAGGTTTTCTCTCCCTTGCTCTTCTTCTTCTCCTTTTGGTATCCCTATTATAGGAATATTATTATGTTTCATGTTGTCCTGCATTTCCCTTAATACTTCTTCATTCTATCTGAGTCTCTTTTCATTTTCTTGCTCTTTTTGGGTGTTTTTTTTCTACCTTGTCCTCTAGCTCCCTGATCCGATCCTCTGCTTCATCGAGCCTGCTTATGATTCCTTCCATTGTGTTCTTCAGTTCAGAAATTGTATTCTTCATTTCCTCTTGGCCTTTGTTGATTATTTCTATTTCCTTTTTGATGTTGATATAGTTTGCAGTGAGTTCATTGTAATTTCCCTGTAGTTTCTGGTAATTTTCTGCAAGCTTATCAAGCTTATTGAGCTTCCTGATAACCAATGCTTTTAACTCAATATCTGATAGTTGGCTTGCGTCTGTTTCATTTATCATTCTTTCTGGGGCTTCCTCCTTTCCTTTCATTTGGGAATTGTTTCTTTGTCTTCCCATTGTTTGTGAGACTCTTCTTGCTAGCCTCTGTTTCTCAAATTGATCTGTTCTGACTCCCTGGTTTTATGGTTTGAGTTTCTATGGTAGAATACCTGTGAGATTCAGTTATGTAGTCTCCTTAATCTCCTTAGCTCACTGGTCATGGACTGTCATTTATGTTGGCTCTCTGTATGTCTTTGAGTTTTGGTTGTTATTGGGTCTTTCTTGGGTAGGTCCTTTCCTCCAGCTAGTTAACTGAGGGTCACTCCGTCCACCACTCCTTGTATTCTGTTGTGCGGGTGTGGACAGGTTGTGTTGAAACTGATTCTTCTGTGTGAACAAGGTTTTGAGGCTTCTCTCTCACTCTTATTCAGTTGTTTGTTGTGGGTAATTTCTCCACCAATTGGTGTATTATCCGTTCAGTCCTGGATTGAGTTTAGTGTGGGTTCTACTTCCTCCTTCACCTTTTTCTGTTGTTTTGTGTCATTGGTTCCTTTGTTGGTGGATTTCCTCTTCCAGCAGGTGTACTGGTGTTCACTGCTCCCACCTTGCAAGTTCTCTGGAGTCACAAAGTGAAATTTGTGTCACTGTCTCTGTTTTTTGGGCTGACCCTTGTCTGGGTCTAACTCTGGTCTCTTCACAGCTCCAGGTTTTAATGTCTCAGCACTGTTTTTTCTTTCTGGATCCACCTCTGGTGATGTTATATGGTGACCACATCTGATCTTAGGCAGCCTGTTTGAGACTACCAGGGATCTACTGTCTTTGGCTGACTCCTTCAGTTGTTAATTTAGTACACAGGTGGCAAACACAAGGCCTGTGGGCTGAATCTGGCCCTCCACCTTATTTTATCTGGCCTTGCACCTTATTTCTACCCAACAGCTGCACTGAGCTCTCGCTTAACGTTTAAAGAGTAGTTACATTTACACAATCCTAAAATTACATTCTGCTTTTTGAAGGCAACCATGGGGCTGATGTGTTCCCTGGTGAAAATGAGTTTGACACCCCTGATCTAGTCCCTCTGCACTCAGCAGTCTCTAATTACATTTTTAAGTAAAAATTAGAGGAGTGCATTATAAAAAGTTTGAGCAGTATAAAAAATACAAAGAAGGAAATAAATTACCTCTAATTTCATAACCCAGATTTAAAAATAGCTACAACATTTGGTGCATGGCATTCTAGATCTCTTTATAAGTATCTACAAGATAGAAAGATGGATGATGGATGGATGCATAGATGGTTGATATGGATGGGCAAATGATCAAATAGATTATTTATTTTTAAAAATATCTTATTTATTTATTTTTAGAGAGAGGGGAAAGGAAGGAGAAAGTGAGGGAGAGAAATAATCAATGTGTTGTTGCCTTTCACGCACCCCCTACCTAGGGCCCAACCTCGACCACAACCCAAGCATGTGCCCCAACCAGGAATCAAATCAGCAACCCTCTGGTTCACAGGATGGTGCTCAATCCACTGAGCCACACCAACCAATGCAAAATAGATTATTTAAAGAGGGAGGAAGGAAACAAAAATATAAAGAAGGGCAGAAGGAAGGAGAGGGGAAAAATAAAGAACTGCTAACTTCAAATAAAAAAAAAACCCTCAAGAAACAGTTGTTCCTGAAAGAGCCCACTAGCATAAAACCAAAAGATCACAAAAATCATTAATATATTTGACCCTTTGGTTCACAGCCTGTGCTCAATCCACTGAGCTACACCAGCCAGGGCTAAATCATTAATATATTTGAGTCCTCGTTTTTTATTAGCTATAAGTTTAACTTTGGTATAGATTGATTCCATGCATGAAGGAGATTTTTAAAAGTCTTCCAACAGTTTATTAGAAAGAGTGTACACATTTAGAAAATTCCCCACTGTCATGAACATAAATTGAGGTTTTCAGTCCTGGCACAAGCTGTATCCAAAAGAAAAAAAAAAAAACAGAATAAAGGAAAGGGAAGCAAAGGAAGAAAGAAAGAACAAAATCCAATAGCATATTTTTTCACTCATTTGCCATACTGACAATGCAAATACAAACTTGGTCTAAGTGTATAGACTCTCAAGCAGAAATGTACAGCCTGTCTTCATCCTCCATACTAAGAGATATAAATGTTTAAGGGTCAAACAATACCAAATGTACAGATTTCAAAAACCATCAAAGTTAGGGCATTCACTAATTTTTAGGTAAGATACATTTGGAACACTGACATGTAATCACTTATGTGCAATAATGTGAAGTAAATATTTTGAAAAATGAAACTTTAGTGGAACCATCATGAAGAATATACCAGAGGAACAACAAGTAACCAGTTTAAGGTATCAACCAATTTGTTTCAGCCAGTTTGAGTCTACGTTCTAAAATCTTCCCTTCTCACTTTCCCCACATCTTTATTTTATAGATGACATATATTTTCACCATATACAGTTTTTTAAAATACAGTCTGCAGTACATTCTATACTACAATAATCAATTTTATAAAAGCTTATACATTTTGAGTTCTTTATTTTGAGTCATCATTTGATGATCCCTTGACATGGAATGCTGCTATGACAAAATTTTAAACTGTGTGCAATTGGCTTAGTGGACAGGATGCACATGGTCAGAAAAGAGATGCCACAGGATTGAAAGGCGGAGAAAATAGTAAAGCATTGCCAATATTATTGCCTGAATAATTTCAAAGGCAGACAAACTACTTACCAATTTGCTTTCAGCAATGTCATAGCTCTGGGATTCAGCAGCCAGGATTAGAACCCTTAAGTTTTCCTTGCCATAAATTATCAAATTTTATGATCTAAAGCTGCTGTCTTCTTCTGGTTTAACTGTGACATGGGAATCTTTCATATTTGACTTTACTTTATTCAGTCATTTTTTCCCTATTTTTATTAATTTCCTTTTATATTGGGAAGAGATTCTTTGACCCCACAACAATTGTACCACAAATTGTCTCAAATTCAATGATTTAGCACAGGGCTTTGCATAGTAATAACCTTATACTAAATGCTCAATAAATGTTGGATTATTTGAATAGAATGTAGATGATTGACTGTAACTGATTGGCAAAATATCTACTATATATTACATTTTCTTAGAATATTATGTATCTATTTAAAATGGTATCAATAAAGAATTTTTAACAACATTGGTAAAAACTGGTTAAATACTCATAAGTGAAAAGCATACATAAAAACTTTCTTTGTGGACATATAAAAATAGTAATCTCAGAATGTTAAATATAAATAAAATATGCTGTATATGTATGTGTGTGTATGTGTATAATCTTGAATTACAAATAATGAAATGCTACTCATCCTACTTCCATACAGGTTTTACAAAATGTAATCAGGAAAGTAATAAGAATACAGGGCTTGGGAAGCAGCCAGTGGAATAATTATAGTCAACTGCAGAAAATTTTCAGGAAAAGAGTATCTTGAACTGGATTTTTCCAAGATGTGAGAGTGTACATTGAGCAGGAAAAAGGGCAGGCAAGCCAGTTGCTGGGGATCAGAAGGAAATAACAGAAAACCTCCCAGCCAGGGGACAGTGAGCTCTATACAATGGATTCTTGGCACCTGAAGACCTCGGTCATGCTCTGCCCCCATCGCTTTATGCCATGTGCCATTTACTCTTTATAGCCTTTATGTTCCCATCTATTCACAACGGAATAAGTTCTAGTTATTTGGGACTCATAATTGTAAGGCCCAGATAAGATACCATGTGTGAAAGCACACAGAAGGTTCTAGATGTCCATACCAAAAGAATATTATCATTGTTATTATTTTCTGGTTGTAGCAGAAGCCAAGATAAAGGCATGGGCTCTGTGATCAGCTGACATGGAATCACGTCTAAGCCTTTCCACAGGCTGCTGCTGTTTAGGGAGTAGCAAGGTAGACTAATACATTTTAGGCAACTTGTACTTCCTTCCAGTGCCTCCCTACTGAAAGCTGCTGAAGCTCTTTGACCTGTTACACAGTCGTCCTTATTTTTCACCTTCATTTGGTGAGCTAGGGCCCTGTCATTGCATCTCTTTTGGACTACTTGGCCTTACCCCATGATGACACAGTATAGACACTATAAAAGTTGCACAATATTTAAGCTACAAGTCTGTTTCCTTCAGTTAATTTCACCATTGAAACTGAATTCTACACATTCTCTACTTTCCAGCACAATTTAAAATTATCTCTGTGTTACCCACTTTATCCAGATGAGTGTGTTTGTACATAGAGACTATGTTTACTTATTTTATCATATTTTAAGTCCCAAATGGAAACCTTGAAGGCTTAGATATAATTCATCTTATATTCCAAAATATTGCTCCAAATCCAGCCATTGAAGGCATAATTTTCAGCAAATTATTACATGCCAAAAATCTGTCTGCATTTTCTAAAGAACACAGTGAGCACTTTGGTTTCCAGAATAACTTAACATAAGCTTTAGAATAATCACTAGAAAAGTAGATTTCAGATGGTAAAGAGGAAATTACTGTTCATCACATTTTTTGGAAAAAAATCTCCCATGATGATAAGACAGATTTGTTTCCAAAAAATAAGAAATGAAATGGGTGGGAGCAGAAGAGAAGGTTCATGAAGCTCATCTTATCTAGGGCCAGTGAACTCTTGGAGGCAGTGAGCTCTGTACAGCATGTGGGAATTTCATGGAAAATGGGCATCTGTTCCTGGGTGAAATACAAGCATTTGTCTAACCTGCTCCTGAAGACTTCTGCCATCATGAGAGAAGCAGCTACACCCTGAACTTTTTTATTCAGGCTTCCCTTGATTAATAGGGTTGGAGGTACAGGCATGGTGAAGGAGATATTAGGAGCCTGAAGAATAGTGGACATTCTGGTCTGCTGATTTCTGGGATATGTTGAGGTCCTGCACAAGAAGATAGTTTCTGTTTGCCAAATGCAATGGTAATTTGAATATTTTATTTTTCAATATTTTGGCTCCAATTTCATTGCTTTTCCACAATACCAAGAGGTAGTTCAGTGTCTGTGATCTCTTACAAGAAATTCACTGAACTGGTCTTGTCAATAGAGATCTAGTTTCCACCATTCTTTGCATTTATGTGCTTTATGTGTATTTGTATTTTCAAAGGGATTTCAGAGTTCTGAACAAACTGAAGAATGTGTTAAATTCTGCTTCCTCCATGAGGTTGTTTGAGCAATAGAAGTCACAGGAGCAACAAGTAGGCAATATATTTGAGAGATGTCTCCCCATTCAGATAACTTTTCAAGCACTAACGCTGATGACATAGAACACAAAAGGGACTTTGACAATGAGCATGGCTTCTGCCCACTGGGAAGCATACTAAGAACAGAGCATCTTTTTATCAGTTTCTCTAGATAGCTGAAGTTTGGAACCTATTAGCAATGTGAGGTTGAACTATTAAGTCATGCTACATATTTACATTTACCTAACTCTTAATGGTTCAGCCTTCAGGCCTAAAGCAGTTCATGTGTACTTTGATTAGACTTTAGTTTCAAATTTCAGACTGATAAAAACTTCTGAGACAGTGAAACTTTATTTTTTGAGAGTCTAAACTGTACCAAACTGAAGAATTTCCTCTAACTTCATTATTTTT